>JAJHUR010108793.1:0-93837 GCA_027495735.1 Lutjanus campechanus | reverse complement strand
TGGTGAAGGTAGAAAAAAATGTCCATTCACCATCTTTGCTTTGTATCCTGTGTATAATACATCCATGGCCATGTTAGTTAGCAACAACTTTATTAGCATACATTGTTCATGTTCATTTTTAACCGATAACCTGCAGATAAAATTCATGTAAGATTAAATTCGCAGTCATCTAAACTCTAGACAGCAGAAGAAAAATACCATACACCCAAAAAGCAACTTTCATACCTCAAAATCTTTTTTGTTTTGTTTTTTTTGTTGAAAACTTATGCTGAGGTGAACTGATCCTGCTTTCCACAGGCAAAGAGAGCTGCTGAGCACGTGCAGAGTGAGTGTTATCACTAGTTTGTTCCTGACTGGAGTGTGTTACAATTGCCCCCTGTTACACCTGCCCCTGGCCTCCCCCCACTGCTGAAAATATCTCATGCAAAGCGCCACACAGAAGGACTCTGGCATGAAATTGTGGGATTGAATCCCACAACAGAGACAAAGGAATCTCACAGTACAGTAGGAATGTGACAAGAAATTGTGGTACGTCCAGTCAGTACATGTGTTGTGACTAAAAATAATTCTCAAAAACACACAAAAAACATCTAAAACCAGAATACAAATTAAAGACTTGGTACATTTTTGTTCTTTTCTTTGAAAAAGACTCCTTGTAGAAATACTGCTGATGATAGTTTAAGTATGTGCACAAACTGACTATTCTGGCTTTATTTTCCCTTTTAGGATACCAGGTGAAATGCTCATATTGAAATTTATTGATAATTATGGATTCAAATTGATGACAAATTCATGACTTAAGGATTTTGGAAGATCCAACCTCCTACAATCCCACAAATGTTTAAAGGAACAGTGTGATCTGAGCTTGCTGTATGTGTTTGTGTTATACATTATAAAGTGTGGATTCAAAATTTATCTACACAAAGTGATATTTCTTCTTTATTTCTCACACAGCATCCGACCCAGGGGCATCAGTTGTTCTCTGTTGTTATGCAGCAGGCTAAAAAAAGTCTTTATTCACATGCAGCAGTAGCTTGTCAGATTACAGAACAGAGACAGGACAGAATACACTTATGGCTAGAGTAGTTCCACATAGGTCTACCAACATAAACAGGCTAAACCCTCCATTAACCCTGAAGCAGAAAAAGCATTAAGAGAAAAAAAAACTGTGCAAAACAATGCATTAACACTACTATTGTTTGTAGCACTATGTAAACACACTGCCTTCATTGTCTCAAAGCAAAGCGGATGTGTGTTTTTCTCTAACTGGGGCAAGTCCCCACTACCTCAGTGTCCCCTCAAGGAATACTGTATTAAAGTATGATACAGACAGCGTAATATTATTAAAGGCACAGAAAAGACTCCTTACACAGGCAGGCTGGTGGTTCGATTACCTCAGATCATGAAGAAAAAGTGTTTAGCACTGATGAGGGGAATTTTAAAATGTACTTATTGCTGTTTTAATGGATCGACTGTCATGATATATACAAAAATACAAACAATTAATTCAATCTGTTAACTTGAATGATAGTTTTTACTTTTTGTGCAATAATTTTTGTGTCAGTAAATGGTGGAAAATACCCCCAAATCTGTGACTAGATGTTTATTATTACAGTACATTTACTCACAGAGTTGAGGACCAAATGGCTTCAGACCAGTGAAACAGGGACAATGTGATGTATCTCCCAAATCAGCACACACAGAAAGTCATACAGAGCACCTTTTATGTATATATAAAAACAATCTATAATGCATTGCTTCTCTATTTTTTTTTACTTGTAATCTTAAAAATGTTAATAAAAAAAAAGACTTCTATCACAATAAGCACTATTGTGTAAAAAATATGGAATGAAATGCTTCACAAGTTTTCAGTACTCATTTTTCATCCATTTAGGCTGGGAAAAAAAAACATTCTTCTCAGACAGTCTCCTTGGTTTCATCCATTTCAGATGGCAAAACTTTCAAAACCATGAAGTCAAAATTACAAAAAACTCAGGTGAAGTACTGCAAGCGCTTTGCTTTCCCCTCCCTTCAAGTTATGTGATTGTATTTTTCACTTTTCTTTCTATCTTATCACTTTATTGCCCATCTTCTCCATCACTTATCTTCTTTCTCAATATATAATAATAATAATCTCAAATTTATGCTCCCTTCCCTCCTTTTCTCAGGTTATTTTCATTATTTAAATTATCCGCTCCTCCGTCATCCCCTTCCCCTCACTTTCTCCTCTCTGTGTCACCCTGTCTTTACTTTTTGTAGTTGCCAAACTGAATGGCGAGCCGGTCGCTGACACAGCGGAACGTGGCGGGCTGCACCTCCCAGTAGTTGACAGGGTTGGCGAACAGGCTGATGCCGTTATAGAACGCCCTCTTCATCCCAAATCCTCGTGGGCAGAAGTCATCCACAGTCACCTGGCTGATTTGGTTGGAATGGAGGTACACAACCTAGAAAAGATGAGTAGTGCATTGTGTCAAACATGTGACCTCAGATGGCAAACAATGCACATGTGATCCTGCATTCATGTGGTGTTGGAATAATTGTAAAAAAAAAAAAAAGGTCCTGACTGAGAAAATTCATGTGAACACCCCCGTAAGCTGAAACAACCTGGAAAGTCAGGGACAATTTTGTTTCACAACTTACCCTACCCTATAATACTCTACCTTATCCTATCCTGTCCTGTCCTATCCTATCCTACGCTACCTTTCCCTACCCTACCCTAACCTTTGCAGCATGTCCATATTATGACTAAAACACTAATTGACACACCAAAGTAGGAAGAACAACTTCCCAACCTGGGACCATCTGAGGAGCATGTGAAGGCAGCATGTGACTCACCTGTAGGTATTTCATATCTGGGAGGCCTCTGGGAACACGAGTTAGGCGGTTGTTGTCCAGATGCAGCTCTCTCAGTCTGGGGAGGTAGGACAGACTGCCATTCTCTATGTTACGGATATGGTTAAAGCTGAGGCCCAACCTGGAAAAAGTGAAACAAGGGGAGAAATGTGGAATAGGCAGAAATTAGGCCACTGCATGGTACATTTACCTTAACTGTTTTACTCGTATGAGCTTGAGTAACTGCTAATTCCCTGATAAATATCATTGCATGATAATAAGCCAGGTGAGAATTAGGGCACAGCAGCCTGGCAATACTCCTGTAGCCATAAATAACCACGTTAGGTATTAGAAGTGTGCAGAAAGGAGGTGTAATAGAGGAACAGATTAGAGAAAACACCTGTGCTTTTTCTATAACGAGAATGAATGGCTCCTGTGAAATGCGGCTGTTGAAAAGTTTTCACCCTGAAGACTGGGAGAGACTGCTATTTTGCCTGGAGTGGGAAAGCCCACACAAGCATAAACTAGCAGTTATCCTGCTACTTCTTAGAAGCATGTAAATGTAATTTATAATATTACCCCTGAGGGGCACAGCTGACTGCAGAATTATATATATATATATATATATTTTAAACACACAGTAATTCATCACATGCAACAAATCCCTTAGGATGCAGGAAATTAGTTATGATTAAAAATGAGTATGATGTTGAAGTGTGACAGATACCTGTACAGGTTTTTGTAGCGGCTCAGGTCCTCCAGTTCTACAGCCTGGATCTCATTGTGGTCCAGATGAAGCTCATGGAGACTCTCTGGGAGATCTGAAAGTCACACACCATACCTGTAATGCTCCACTTTAGGGTGACACCTGATTTTGTCTGGTTTTCCTTTGGTATTCTATACTGCTTACTCCTTTTCTGGCTATAATGACACTTTCAAATTAGAAAGAATTAAAGGAAGAGTTTGATATTTTGTGATATGCACTTTGTTGCTTCCTCAGAGTTACATGAGAATACTGATACCGTTCTTATATATGTCAGTTAAATATGAAGCTATGGCCAGCAGCCAATTATCTTAGCTTAGCAAGAAAACCAGAAACAGGGGGAAACAGCAAGCCTGACCCCAGTCTGGCTCATAAGAAGTAGGTTGTTGGTATAAGCCTGACAGTGGCCGACTATGTCCGTCAGCATATATGGTAGTGCCAATATATGTCCCACATATATATTGTATTATGCATTTTCTATCACAAACAACAGTGTTATTCCTTCTGTGTATGCTATGAATCTTCTGTGATCTTCAGAGATTATTGACCCTATAGTCTTTGACACAACACGATTCTCTGGAAAACCAAGATAACAAAATAAGTATCTGAGGACGGAGTTTTCAGAAATGACCTGTAGAGGAAACATCTGGGTTCAATCAGGGATAGACATGCACACATACATGCATACGCACATGCACATGCACACACACAGATGAGACTATAAAAGGAGATTGCGCATTATAACCTCAGCTTTTTATTTGTCAATTAAACTACTCCTCTTATGCACTAAGTTCCTGTCTCTGTCTCATCTCTGCATCGACTCTCATTCGCCACCACACATTTAACTCCCCTTCCGCGATCAGCATGTTGATGTTTTCAAAGTTCCTGTTGCTAGAGGAAACAACAACAACCTCTGAGCTAGCAACCTACGAGCTGCAAATAACAAGTTACCTTAACCCTACCCTGGTCGCTAACACAGTGACTCTTAAATTGGGGTGCATGGCACTCTGCAAACTTATAACTCTTAATAAATATATGTATAAATCTTCCTTCAACCAGTCAAGCACACATCACCCACATGTTATTCATTAATGGTGGAATCCGGCTCTCTCTAATTCAAGGCACAAGGGGTCGCAGGTTAATTTTCTATTGTGTAAGAGGTTCTTGGCTGAGAAAAAAATGAGAACCACTGTGGGAACAGTACAGATGCAAACAAGCTAGAAGCTGTTACTGTTTCTTTTCCGCGGATTTAGCCATGTTAATGCCGGTTCTCGCCTACTCATGTCCAGATCCTTCACCAAAAGAAGCTACCCTCTGACACTATTTTAAAAGAGCACCTTCACTGCAACCTGGGCTTCAGTAAAAAAAAAAAAATCCACCTACCAGAACAAATAGACATGTTATATCTTGTTTGTTTATTTAATGCATGTAAGTGTGAAAACGAGAAACTGTGGTTTTACAGGGGGTTATGTGCTGGACTATTTCTTGGCCAGGGTCAGTGACTTCTTGGAATATTGCAAGGACACTAACTTTTTAGTTTCCGTGAAGTCTTGTGGTCACCATGAATTTACCAGGGACTCGGCAAATCTACCATCGTATGGATTCAAAAAATGAGATATAACATGTTAATCAAGTTACAAACTCAGGGGCAGAAGAAATAGGCCAATGCAAAAGCGCCAAAATCTGCAGTTCCTTGAATGGCTTCTTGAGGCTGGCTTCAAAAGTGAGTCAATCCACAAAGATTTTGGTTTCTATGGCTAATTCTCCTCTTCATGGCAAGTGTACAGGGGCATTTTATGTAACTCACCTGTTTAAATTATATTAAGGCTTAAAGTTATACATAATTAAAGGCATGCCTGCTTTGAATGACTGGTGGGTACTGTCACAGATGTCTAGTGAGTCAGTCACTGCCAATATGGTGACAGCCAGAGCCACCACGATGACAGCTTGACAATAGCATTAGAGGTTCTGGTAGGAGGGGTTTTTTTTCTCTTTGGACAGAACCAGGGTAGCTGTTTTCTCCTGTTTCTACTCTTTGTGTTAACGTAATCAGCTGCTGGCTTCATATTTAGCATATACACATATCAGTCTTGCCATCTATGGGAACAAGTGTATTTCCCAACTATTCATTTGAAGATAATCCCAAACTGTGTGATGTCTCCACACAGATGAGTTGTTACCTTTTGGTACTCCAGTCAGTCTGGCCTCTGATATACGCAGATAATTCAGTTTCAGTCCCTTGAAGGCTCCAGGCTCAAAACCACTGTTATGGATGGGGTTTGCTCCCATTTCTGCAAGATGAAGGGGATAGTTGTGGCATGAAATGAAATACATCCTCTTTAATCTTCAAAAAATCCAATGCCAATGCTATACAGTGCGGCAAAGACAGTGGTGAGCAGCAGTGAATATAGCCTATATTTGCTGAAGTCATCATCATTTCCGACCTATGCAGTTCATGCTGCCCAGTCCCGAGAAGGCTCCAGCTGCCACCTTCTTGATGCGGTTCTCGTGGATCCTCAGCTCAACCAAAGAGGCAGGCAAGTTCTTGGGGATGGTGGTCAGCAGATTCTTGGAGAAGTAGAGTTTCTGCATGTGCTTCAGAGGCACAAATGTTCTGGGGTGGACTTTGGAAATGAGGTTATTCCTCAGAGACAGACCCTGAAAAAAACAGTAATGATGGAGAGGCAAAATTCAACACCCACTTTATTTGACTTGTGTGAAAACATCAGTGGCACCCAGACGAAAGAGAGAGCTAAAATAAAACACAGGATGCAAAAGAGCTTGTGTTTGCATCCTCTGTCTCGACTGAATGTGTGAACTAAAAGAGTTCACAGCAGTCCGTCATCCAGCAGACGGTCCCTCCACCTGTGCTGGCTGAAAGATGGAGACAGATGTAGACTGAGGTAAACAGACCTTAAGAGAGATGTTATTGTATAATGTCATGTCTGGAGTTTCCTCCGCTGCCAGACTTAATATTGCTCTTGGTCAGTGCTCTTGAGTGCAGGTCAGGAGTGAGCAAAGCCGTTCTACTAAAAGAGGCGAGGATATGAGCTTGAATACTCCCATTTGGCTTCAGGCTCAAACTTAATACAATTAAAGCTCTCAGAGCAAAGGGTGGTGGAGGGCGAAAATAAAGGAAATGAACTTGTAAATCTCAGAGGAAACGGAGGGTCATAATTATATTTCACACTCTTAAAGCCAATGCACGCTGAGCTGAGTTGGTGACACATCCTTAAGAGGTGCTGATCTAATGCTAAGAGGGGGACATTGTGACGGAGTGTTACTTACATATAAGTTAGTGAGGCCCTTGAAGTCATCCTCTTTGAGCTCAGTGATACGGTTGTTCTGCAGGTCCAGGAACTTGGTGTCCTTAGGAATATTCTTTGGCACCTCGGTCAGACCTGAGGACAAGACCAATAAAAACACAGAGGGGAGTCACACTCCATTAAATGCTTCCATGGATGACGGTGAACCAACACCCTAAAAACCAGTTTGTTTGTGTTCAATGGGCAAGCTCCTTAGGATGTCTTAGTCAGACATAGACCTCGGAAAATAAATAGTCAGCATGTGTTTTAAAACCTCCATCAGGCCTAAAAATTCACCAGATCACACTCCCACACAATCTCAAATGAGCACTTTGGGTCTCCTCGTCTATTATTTTAATGAGAGGTGGACATAGACACAACCATGGAGGTCACCCAGAGACGTCAAAGCAGCACATTAACTACCATTACTGGTTTGTCACTGACAAAGACATGCACACACGCACTGTCACACACACACAAAGGCAAGTTCCCCTCACACCAGATGGGGACACCAGATGTTTTCCATCTGGTTTCCATTTGACAGAAGTCACAAAGGATGTGACTTAAATACCAGGAGTAAAATCACACATCAAATAAAAGGGAGACAGACACAACCCTGACACGTACAGTACAAACAGAGAAATACAAGCTGTCTGTGTTAATGTGTGAGTGGTGAAAGCTGTCATTTCATTTGGGAACATAAGTAACTTCATTTGGTCTCTTTGTGACAGAAGCACCTGCTAAGAAGGACTGAACAACTGGTGAAAATTTGCAGTTAAAACTATAATAGGTATTAAAATGACATATGTTATATATTTTGTTGAGGTGTGGACTTACATTATCCCAAATGTTTCCAACAGAGAAATACATCATTTATTCAAGGTAATAGTGCATTTCCTGCTAGCCATTGCTAGCTAGTTGCAATATTTTCCGGGGAAAGACAGGATATATTGGATAACTCCCATGATCCCATGCTTCTTCATAACATCATTAAACTGTGTCTGTTGTTATTGAAGAGAGACCCCTAGAGGCAGAATTTAAATATTGTGCATATAAGGGGCGGGTAACGCACGAGTAAAAAATTAGTACTTTACGCATTCATTTGTTTTTAACTGTACTCTTATTCTTGCTAAAGTATATTTTTGAGCCAGTAATCTACTTTTTTCTTCGCCACGTTTGCCATTTATACCTTTGTTACAACTACTGTGCTCTAAATGTGCAGACTGAAGGTAGCAGGGAGAGCGTGCAAGGAGCATCTCCACAAAATGAAAAGCTGGCTGGAGGAAAAACAAGAACCACCTGTTTTTTGACCAAGATCCTATGATAACGGTGCAAAACCCAGAACTTCAAGCAACAATCCCTGGCCACATCTGGCCGCACTTTTCATACCACAATCTAAAAAAGATATAGTTAAATGATGAAGTGCTGCCTTCTGAAAAATATTTGAGATCTCCGCTTTCAAAAACTGCTTTTCTAACCTCCGCAACCTCACTGAAGTAAATTGCAAACACTGTAGCTGGAAATTTAGTTAGAAAACTAATGTTAGCTAGGTTAATTTCTCACAGGTAACATTAATCTTTAATGTTTTTGACTAAACATGCAATAAGTAAGTTCTGTCACTTGGGATCTCGCTCACATTAAAACAATAACAGAAGACATAGATTGATGATGTCATGATGTTTTTACCCGAGATGTTCCTGCGACCGACCAGCACCTAATCCCTGATACTGGTTGTGCAGAGGGAATTCTGTTTATTTGCTATTATAATGTAGATTAACTTTTACTTCGATTAATTTATTAACCAGGTATTTGTCTTTTAAGTAGGATGAACAAATGGTAACTACTTTTTTTAATGGGACTAACTGTACTTTTACATGAGTAATAGATTTTCAGGCCTCTACCTGCCATCAGTGACAAGCTTAAACACCAAAAGCTGTTATGGTTAGTTTTGCTTATATATTGTTTACTAAGCAATAAATTCACTAAGTGCTAAGAATGGGTTATGACAAGTGGAAAGCGTGAAGAAATACACCTGCATTATTCCACTCAGGAATCTCTGTGGAAAATGACTCAGCACACGTACAAACACAGCGACCAGTGATCATTAACAAGACCACATCACAGAGCCACGTGGACGAGTGTATCAGATGTGGTCAGTGGCGCAGACAGGCCCTGGTAAGTGAATCCCAACCTCATCTGGGCCACGACCATGATGCAACCAGACTCGCTGGTGAGAGAGAGCGCCAGCTGTCCCACTGGGATCCAGTTTGCCACCAAACCACATCTGACCCACAGGACTCTACCCAGAGCTGTCCATTGAGAGTTAAGTTTAGATATATGGCTTTGGTCGTACTGTGCCACACCCTCCATGTCACCACACAGGATCAAACCCTCAGCAGCAGCAGCAGCTCCCTCTGACATTCTGTTCAAACCGCGTCCTCGCAGTGCTGCAGAGAGATCTGGGACCTCATTACAGGAGAAAAAAAAATTCCTAACTGCTTATTTTATCTTAACTTAAGTATCAAAGACAGGACAAATCTTATCTTCCCGTCACAGAAGCAATCCATAAAATCATGACTGTATCCTCCCAGGCAAAAAAAAACAAAGCAGCATACTTTATTTTATTAGAAATATCATTTAAGAATACAAATGTCATTGTACTTGTACTTTTATTTAAAGTGTACTTTTAAAAAGAGTACTTCAAAAAAGATTACCTCAGTGTACTTAAAAACAATTCTGCAATACTTAGCACAGTAATTCAGTGTACTTATGGGAACTGTACTTCATTGTGAGTGTATTGTAAATTGTACATTACTGTACATTTAAAAAGTATAAGAAATTGCAAATACTTAGTGGTAATTTAGTTTACTTTTGAAAAGTATAATTATTTTCAAGTCCTTTGTAATGTACTATTAGTATTCCTAATTAAAGTGTACGTTAATTCAGCCTCACTAGAATTTTATTTAAGTATAAAAAAAGTGCACTTTATATAAGTTTATCTAAACTGTATTCGTAGCAAGGTTTGTCGTATACCATGACCTGGATGACTGAGAACCCTCACAGACATATCTAAACTGTACTTCAGTGTACTTTGAAAAAGGAGCACAAAAAAAAGGTAAGTTTTAATGTTATTAATCAAGCATGTATATTGGTACAGTACACGACCATATACTTTAAGTGCCCTAAGAATACTTGAAGTTTTTCTACTAAAGCACATCGAAGTTTACTAAATACACTTAAAATTGTGCTTTTCAGAATAAGAATCAGAAATATTTTATTGATTAGAGGGAAAACTGTTTACGTTACAATTGAATTACAACTAAAATATACTTAGTAGTGATTAGTTGTTCCAAACTAGCAAACTTCAAGTTAAATAATCATTAACACACTTGAAGCATACTGATAATTAGTCTGATAGCAAGTACTATCAAGTTCTAAAATGTAATACACTTAGTACATTTATTTTTCATCAGGGTCCTGTCCTGTCTCAGATCTCGTGTGTTCTCTTAATTTAAGAAATCCTAACTAGAACAGTAAACTTGATTCTGTAATCAGCACCTGTCCTGTCATGCCAGTTTCTGTGTTTAGAACATGCACGAGACCGCCTGTATCCTTGACAACGGCCGTCTCACTTCACCTGTCGCTGTCTAGTTAGCTTGCTATAATGGACAAGTCAAGACAGCCATCCAGTTCTAGCTTTGATGAGTCGGAGAGGAATCCCACTTTTTGGATACGTTTTCTTTCCAATTATCAAGCAGGATAAAGAATTGTCTTGGCAATCAGTATATACCCATTGATACATTGTCCAGGATTTTAAAGCGTCCTCATACAGTTTGAGTGGCCTTTGTATCATAATATTTCGGTGTTCATGTATTCCCCATGTCCATCGTCACTGCCAAATAGACCTAGAAACAGTGATGCTGCTTTTTGGTGCAGTTCTTTTGAATAGAGAGACGGAGTACCTCTCTTTCCGGTGTACCCCACGGGACCTTACTTTGGAAAAAATATACATGGTAGTCAAAGACGAGAGACAAATGATTTTTGTGTGAAACTACATATCTCGTCATCATTAGCACCAACGTCACTCTCTCTTTTAACTTACCTGAGGTGTCAACCAGCGACTCCTGGTCCATTGACTATCGCTCATATTTTTCCTGAAGTAAGGTTCCACGGTGGCCCACTGGAAGGGGAGAGACTTTGCCTCTCTATTTAGGACAGGGTCTATGTCATCCTAATTTAGGATTCCTAATTTAGGATTCCTAATTTAGGAAATTCATCTGTTAGGATGGTTCTGTAATAGGTCCTTAGATAAAATGTTTGTTTGTTTTTTCTAAATACAGGTAGGAAACATCTTAAACTGGAATAAGAAAGGATTTCAGTCTGAGGAAGTGTCTGTAATGAAGCCCCTGGAACTTTGTAGGGTAGCTGTAGCCTCATCCAAGATTTTAAGCTCTTGCCTTCAGGGAGCAAAGATAAGTTGTGGATGAAAGATCATGTTTAAATTATAAACCAAACTTGGTGTCTATGATTTACTTTCCTCAAATGTGATAAAGTTATTACAGCTGCTGTGAGAGCAATACAACTCTAGAAATGCATGTGGCGGTTCATGTGGTGGTAGGAAATATTTACCTTCCAGTCCACACCTGCAGCTGTCGACATGCATCCTGCCAACTGGAAACCTTCAAATTTGTATGCCTGCATCAAACCTACCAGACAGACCTGGAAAAACTCTCACCGACACCCTGATTAACTGAATCTCTTTAACCCTCTAAACCCCAAACCACAGCACTTCACCCATATCTGCCACAAATCTCAAAGCCTTTACCTCAAACTGACAAAACTAGCACCCTCTTAAACCCCAGCGCCCCTCAACACAAATACCCGACATCGTGCTGGGATGCACACTGAGAGGAGACAGACGCCACCGCCAAAATACATCTGCTCTAAATAAGCACTTGACATCTCGGAAATTATACGCTTCCACATTTACCCTGCTGCTGCAGAGAGACTGGGGACAGTAAATATATAGAGCTTGTAAAATGATGATTTGACAAAACCATTATGTCTAAACACAGACAGCTTATTAGAGTTATATAGCTAGTATAATGTGAGGAATCTTTATATCCACAAATACGACTGGATGCTGTTTCTTTGGTCCTGTAAGAATAGACAGAGGAAGAATAGCAGGCACTTATATTGTAATCAGAAAATTGTAGCTTATAGGGAAATATGACTAAAATTAAGTCAGACTGTAAAGGCATCATGAACATCATATTTTGAGGTTGGTTACGTTTCATTGAAGAGAAGAAATAGCAGAATATTTTTGTATCCTGTTTTGTGTATATCTTTTTTTTAAACATATAATCACAACTTTGATCTCTCTATCATCCTTTCCTTTTAATCCTCTCCTCCATCTTTAAATCCCTTTAAACTAACCCATACTTCCCTCTATCCTCTCCTCCTGTTGTGGCTTTCCATTAAACATCCTCTCCACATCCCAAAAACAACATGAAACAGCTCCTTAAAGACAGTCAGGAAACTGTTAACTTGCAGCTGCTGCATATTCCTTAACAAAACCTTACAATGTTTACTTGCTGGCTAAAAAGTTAACAACACATTGTTTGCCAGCTAATTAAAAAGTTAACAAAATGTTACAGTGTTTGCTAGCTAGCTAAAAAACATTATATTGTTTTCTAGCCAGTTAACAAGTTAAAAAAAATTTTTTGCCCGCTAGTTAAAAGGTTAACAATGCATTATATAGTTTGCTAGCTAGCTAAAAAAGTTAGTTAGCCTTCTCATGATGGCTCTGTAGAGAAGCTCTAATTTCCCCTCCTTTGAGAAAAACATTGGCAATATGGCCAAGTAATAGAAGATTAAAAGTAGGACAAAAGCACAGTAGGAAAAAAAGAGACTGCTCAGCAGCAACTGGTAGACTCTTTTAAAGGATAGTCAGGAAATTGTAGCGTGTGCTTATATGGAAACATGACTAAAATTAAGTCAGACTGTAAAAGCATCATGGAAATCATATTTTGAGGGCGGTTATGTTTCATTGATGTGGCAAGAAAATAGCTGAATATTTTTTGGTTTTCTTCTATGTATGCATGTTTTTTTGTGTAACTCATAAGTGTGAATATTCATCATCCTCACGTTCTTATTTTTTGTTATTTAAAAACACTTTATACATAAACAACTTTTATCTCTCTATCGTCCTTTCCTTTTAATCCTCTCCTCCATCCTTTACTTCCTTTAAACTAACCCATACTTCCCTCCATCCTCGCCTCCTGTTGTGGCTTCCTATTAAACATCCCAGCCACGTCCCAAAAACAACATGAAACAGCTCCTTAAAGACAGTCAGGAAAATATAAACTTTTCATCTCCTCCCATCAAAGTGTCCCTTTTTTCGTCTACACTATAAAAAAAATAAACTGTTTGTTTTAACTTAAAAATGTTAGTGTCACGGCTGCCTTAAAATTTTAAGTTGACTGAATTTGAAAAGACTAAATGTGATATTAATTCAGTTGTACTTAAGAAAACATGTTATATAAAGATATAAAGATATTAAGTTAAACCAACAGCTTTTCAGTCACACCGCTGAAAATGACAAACATTAATTTCCTTTTACATTTTCTCAGTTTGAAGAGTCTGTTCCTCATTTCATACAAAGAACTTACAGCTGCAGCTGATCCTGTTGGAGCTACTTTGTTCCAGCATTGGCACAAAGACAATATGTGAAACTGCTCCCAGTGAATTTATTAAACTGCAAATGTACAAGAGAAGGTAAGACGAGCTTCCATTAAGAAACTTCCATTAAGAACCCCTTTTTGCTTTGTAGAACCCCTGGAAAACATTAGGCTATAGGAAACCCTTATAAAATATAATTTCAGATCCCCCTGGATGGGTTCTACAAGAAAGCCTTGACATATAAAAGTGTTCTTTGTAGAACCCCCTGGACGCCCTCCAAAATAGCTCTGGTTCTTGAACTGGTTCCATTCGAGAATTCAAGGAACCTTGGTGCTATCTAGTGAACAAGCTTGCGTTTTCACCAGAGATGGTTCTGGGTGGAGCCATTATACCATAAAAGGGTTCTCTGTAGAACCTCTCATAGAGGATTCTGGATTGAACCTATTACAGATGGTTCTAGGTATAACCCTTTATGTTGGGTTCTTCTAGGTCTCTGAAGGTTCTTTTTCACCAAATGTCTGGTTACTGAACCAGCTCCACTCAAGATTCTTAGAACCTTGGTGCTATCTAGTGAACCAGGCAGTGTTTTAACTAGTTTTGAGTGGAACCGTTGTAATCAAAGATGTCATCAACAGAGAATATTTCACAACAGAATATGACACGCCCAATTTGATTCTTAAGGGAACCAACTTTTTCGGTTCTTAACCAATTTATCTTAAGTGGATAAGCTCTGAACAGTTCCCAGTCCCCCAGAGAGGGTTCTGGATCCACTAGGTAGAACCCTCAGGGCCGTCTTCCACCAACAAGGAACTGGCACTGTTTCGTTTCAAGCAGCTTATTTTGAACTGTTCATTTCCACCAAAAATAATCTGGCTCTGAACCACAAAAATGGGATCCAAGCTGGAACCACAATATAGCAGGTTGTCCTAGGGCGCTTCAGTGGATGTGTCATATTCTACAGGTTATTGTGCATTGTGCAACGTCCTCTGTTGATGACAGCCTTGATTACAATGGTTCTCCTCAGAACTGGTGAAAATGCAGGCAGGTTCACTAGATAGCACTACAGTTCCTAGGATCTTAAACGGAACTGGTTCAAGAACTAGAGCTTATTTGGTGGTAAAAGACCCCCAAAGGATTTCGAATGGAACTCTGAGCTTCACAAACATTTCTACAAAGAACTAAAAATGGTTCTCCTATGGGGACTAGCCGAGAACCCTACATGGGTCTAGTTAGCACTTTTAGTGTGGTTTGAAATGTTTTCATTACTGTGAAAACAAGCAATCATGACTTATCTTATAGAGACACAGCACGTTTTCACCATACATCTTTTCTTCAAACTGTAAAAAAGGGTCTCAGGAGAGTTTTAAGTCTCACACAATGCATGCTGGGAAGTCTGCTGATATGCTGATGATGTTTCTATAGAGACTGAATTTAATGAGTTGATTAAACTCTGTACAGTGCATTTATTCAACTCATCATTTCAAGTTAAACGACTTCAAGTTAGAAGAACTCATGTTTATAAGTTCTGAAGTGTTCTGAACATAAATTCTCTAAAGTTTAATTAACTTGAATAAATAAAACCTGTACACGTTAAATTAATGAGAAAAGATTAGTTGATTCCATTTAATTCCTGTATGATTTTCTGCACTCTCTGTCTTTGTCCTTCCTCTCAAACTCTCTCCTTCCTTCTATTGACTTAGTTTTTTCTGCTCAGACCATCCCTCTCTTCCTTTCCCACCCAGTATCTACACACAGAGTCTGGAACATAAAATCCCTCAAAGACATGCCTTTCCTTGTCAAAATACACCAGCATTATCCCCAGGGAAGAAATTCCTCTCTTAAATAATACACCAAAGGGGAGCTTTATTCTCTGGAACTACAAAAGTCATGCAAGGCTCGGGTGGGTCAGGCCCACTCACGCTGTCATTCAGATCATTTGCTTTCCTTTCTGAACTTCTTTACACACACAGACAGACAGACAGACACACACACACACACACACACACACACACACACATAGAAATGATGACCAAGCATCGCAGACACGCATCTCACTGTGTTGTTTCACACACTCTCACTGACCGAGGTCAGAGCACTGCACGACCCTGAGCTGACAGTGGCAGCCGAAGGGGCACATGGGTATGTCAGGGGGGAGGATCTCCTCAACAGCCGAGCCTTCTTCCTCATCCCTCATCATCGTCATGATCCCGCCGGTGTCCATGCTGTCCATGGCGAAATCCCAGAAGCCTTTCTGCTCGAAGGGCAGGGCCGAGGAGGGGGAGAGCAGCCGGACCACGCATAGCAACAGCAGGAAGGAGCAATGTGACAGCATCTTTAACTTTAATGCACCTGAGAAAACACAAACACAGAAAACACAGAATTTACTTTGGCGTTTTGGTGCAAAACAAACATAATGAGTAGAAAATTTAAAGCAAGTACTGCAAGTGAAGAAGCATGAATAAAAAATTGAAAATTAATAATAAAAAAAGAAAGAAACAATATGTTATGCAAATGAAAGAGCCGTATAGATTTTGTGCAGAAATGCGCAAAGCAGTTACCATAAAATGTGCAGTATGAAATATAAGAATGTTTGAACTGTGCAAGATAGTAATCCAAATAAAAAGTGTGCATCAAGCAACACATTTAGTCAGATAGGAGGGGGTGAGTCAGCGTGAGTGGGGGTCTCTGGCCTTGTTGATGAGGGTTTTGTGCCGTGAGGTTTTGGTCCTGATGGACTGCAGCCTCCTGTCAGAGGGGGAGGGGAGTGTCTCAAAAAGGAGAGCAGCATCAGTTTTATTGTGAATTAATGTATGGACTCAGCTGGAGGTTGATTAGGTGGAACAAACTAAGACTAATGCAGTCTAATACAATGAATCTTACATTCAAAAAGGTGGTCACACTTTATTTTACAGTACACTAATAAGACATAAGAAGCTGTAATTTGTGTCAAATTATACAAAAGCTAGAAATAATGTTCTGTATTAGACAGTATTAGACCCTTATTAGACTTTATTAAAGAGTAGTTAGAGACACATTAAAACAGAACTGTACTGTAAACTAAAGTGAAATCACATATCTGTTCTGCTTTGTCTAGTTTGATACAGCTTGTTACATCTTATTAGTGTACTGCAAAATAAAGTGTGACCAAAAGGTTAAAATGTTTTTAGAGAGGTGAGGATTCAACTTTGCAGCGTGCAACAACACGAACAAGGATTGGCCACTTGCCTGTGGCAAGTAAAATGCCATATTGGGCTGTAAATCTGGCTCTTGCCCAAAGGATTTTTTCTTTTTTTTCAAGAAGTAAACTTTTTTGATATTTGACGAATCATGAAAGTTATTTTTCATGCAAAAAGGGCAGAAAATGCTGTTTTTGGCCTTCCAAATGTGGCAATTTCAGTATTTTCTTTGTTTATAATCATATTAAAATAAATATCTTTGGGCTTTAGACTGACAAAATAAGACTTTTAAATTTACAATTTACATTGAGTTCAATGATGTTAACATTGAACTCTCTTTTATGGTCATTCTTGAAGCTGTTGTTTGTTTGTAATATTTTGTGCATCCCATTTACATCCATGAGAGCAGACAGGAATATGCACATGGCATCTAAATGTCTGGGATGCTGTAAAATGACCAAAAAAAAGTAAATGTGCACAGCCAAGGCTGGATTTTTGGTGATTTGATTAATTCTAAATTGCTTGTTTAGAACACATATCAAACTCAAGGTCCGCAGGCTGAATCTAGCTCAGCACCTCTTTTTATGAGGCCTGTGAGGACTTGTAAAGAATATAATTTGTGCAGAACAATTTTATGCTGTGTTATGGATGTATGGTGTCCACTCTCACATTCCACTTTATCCACATCATGTCTGAGTAACCTGAACCAGAACCTGACCAGTATTGTTATGTTGCAGTCATTTCATTTTTACACAAATATACATTTTGGATTTGAAACCTTGCTTGCAGGCTACACAAACTGAAACAGCCCTTACTGGGCTATAGACTATACTAATTTGTACAAAGTATATTAATTTATTGGATAAAGTGTATACTACTTGTCTCTTTGTTTAGGTAGTTTTAAAGGCACTAGTTGGTTTCAGGACACATAATGATGTTGCTATGTATAGTCTGCTGTGCACTGTTTTTAATGGGAACATGTGGGTGACAGAGTTCATACACAACGTGCAGAAGGCAGGAGGCGGTGTGCCATCAACAGGCGCCCTACAGCAAACTTTTGCCCAGGTTAACCCAGCTGTGTGCCTGAGGGCTTAAAATTCATAGGTAGGGTAAGGATGAGTGATAAATGGACATTGAAATATTATGAAACGGTCTGCCTATCCTTAATTACAAAGGCCTACTGTTTATACCACACCTCACAGGAGCAGACCAGGAGCTGCAGGCTGGTGAGGAGAAATGCACTCATTCCCCCTGGGACACTTGCCAGGAATCGACTCTGGGAATGAAAGTCACTTAAACCGCACGGCCAAAATGTCACTGTCTGCTTCCTGCACACCGAGTCTGTTCCCCGGAGAGCGGGTCTCTTCTCACTGGCCAATCAGATAGTCTAGAGGACATCACCTCAGCGGTGGAAAACTTTATTCCTGCAACCGAGCCGTCAAACAAAGCCACCATTCATTTAGAGGGGAAACTGGGTGTGCAAGGCAGTCTGTGTGCATGTACATGTGTTTGAGTGCATGTCATGAAACACAGACTCCATGATGTCATAGCTGTACACACACACACACACACACACACACACACACACACACACACACACTGCTAATTGAGGTCACCAGACATGTGAGCATGTGTGTGTCTGTGTGTGTTTCCTTCCTTTATCCTGTCTGCACTGACCTAACTAACACTTCAGCGCCGCCGCCCCTCCCACTCAACATACAATCTAATTCCTAGAAAAACAAATTATTACCAGGCCAATTGATCCTTATACCGTGACCCTTAACCTGAAGCTAATCCTGTGAAGTGAAGTCCTTCACTGGTCCCTGGAGTGACCTAAAACCCCATAATCTCTAACGCTTTAATTCTTTCTCTCATCCCTGCCTCTGTAATCCTGCAGCTGGAGAGCCTTGATGCCAACGATTAGCATGCAAATGGACTTTCCAGGGAAGGTTAAGGATCCTGTAGCAACATGATCGGGTTTTCATTGGAAGTAAGAGGCAAAGTTTGATTGTCAGCATTTTCAGGACCAAGAGATGGATGAAAAGAGGGAGGGGAGAAGTGAGAACAAGGATGAGAAAGGGAGGAATGATGAACTGACAATAAATGAGAGCAAGATGTCTTGGGGTGAAAAATGTTTGGGAGTTTGTACTGGACTACAAATGATTTAGAGCATGTAATATCTCCTAACTTGAAACTGTATTTTTTTTTCTCTGTTGCTCAGGCTACTTGTCTCAATTGACCCCTCCTAAACCCTGCCTCTTTTTGTTGTATTCCTGGCAGAACCTCAGTCAACTTTTTCTTTTCCTGGTTTTCTATACTTAGATATGCCATGTACTAGGCTCATCTAAGTTGAAAAGAAAACCAAAGTTCGAAGATGATCAAAAGATTGTGATAGGGGACCTGTAAAAGAGACATATGTAGAGCTGCAAGTAATGATTATTTTCATTATCAAATAATCTGTTGATCATTTTACAATTGATAGATAAAATTCTTGCAGCTCTAGACATATATTGCCTCTAGTCACATCTTAGTCATTTAAAACAAGTTAGAAAGTGCTGCATAAATACATAAAAAAGAGGAAATTGCACAATAAAAAGGATGATGTAGATTAGCTAGCCAATTACCTAGCGCTTTGCTAACATTAGTTATCAGATAATAACTTGCAAGCTAAAGGTTGATGTAGATTAGCAAAATAGTCTCTTTTTTTTAACCTTTTTTTTTTTTTTTACATTAGCTAGGATGTGAATATGTTGCTTTACAGGTCCCTTAGCAACATTTGTAACCATCTTCAAAATTTGGTTTTCTTAGCATATCTAAGTAAAGGAAACAGTAAAGGAGAAAGTTGCAGCACCCTAGTTTAGTTACCTGGTTTTGAAGTCAATGGACTTTTTAAATGGGTTTTTAGTTAGATGCCTGAAATAAGGTCTGTGGTTAACACAAGCTTAAGAGGTTTTCAGATTTTGTTCTGCAATATAAAATTGATCAATAAATATCCCACCCAGTTTTTTGTGTCTTAAAAAAGGTGGTTGTTAGCAAGTGGCTAAATGAGTCGAGGTTGTCAGGGGCATTAAACTCATAACTGTGTGGTAGTGACACGAAGTCGTGCAACCATGGTGTAGTTTGTTTATAGTCTAATGTTAGCTTTTTACTTGTAGCGGTTGTATTCATGCATCAAAAATCATAAAAGTGGGCAGACGTTTAGCTCAGTTGGTAGAGCGTCCAACCCATGTATGGAGGCTGTTAGTCCTCTGCAGTGGCCGTTGGTTCGACTCTCGCCTGTGGCCCTTTGCTGCATGTCATCCCCTCTCTTTCTGCCCCGTTTCCTGTCTACTCTCTGGCTGTCCTGTCCAATAAAGGCAAAAAATGCTAAAAAATAACTAAAAAAAAAAAAAAAAATCATAAAAGTGTTTGTAAAGATTATCAGAACATCTAGGTATCTACTCGGTTGCCACAGAGCTTATTTTCTACTCTCATTCAAAATCCAGTGGTAAAATTTGATTGGCTATTTGTGGAGGGAACCTATGCTAACTTCTGGGTTGGCCCACAAAAATATGTCAACTCTGCAGCACCCTATTTCACCTAATGTCCAAGGATATTTCTGGTAGCACTGACTGTTCACATTTTGAACGACTTTGAGAGGGCTTAAATGGGAGACTACAATAATAAAGCTTGTGAGGGAGGTTTCAGGGGCTTTTTAATGTCAGGGAAATGCTTTTCATTCCACACTTCATGAAAAAATGTTCTCTAAACTGATACTGATCTTTTAAATTATAAAAGTAGAGCCTTAACAAAAATACTCCAGAAAGAAGAATGTGGTCAGAGTACATATATCACAGCCTGTGTGGGTGATGAACAACACATCATTTCAACGCTTACTGACTATTCATAACCTCAAATACAAACTGAGTTTTGAGCCCTGAATTATTTAGGATTGTGCATGAGAAAAGGATCCATTTTCAGTCTGTTAAAGTTGCTTATGCAACCCACTGCAACTGTAGAGTATTTCTGCTCTGTGCAAAGAAATACAAGTATTATTTAGGGAAATTAAAATCAGTGAAACAAAGAGCCTGTGCATGATGTGTGGACCTGGCCTGGAAGCATGAATAACTGGCCTCTGCAGTCTGCACCATGCAATAAAAATAGCTGCCAAATTATACCATTTTGCAGCAAAGTAAAAACACCACTGGCCTTGGCTTGGTCAGAAGAATGCAGCCAAGAGGACATAGCGAGGGCATATATGGTCAGCATCACACAATGACACGCAACACACAAAAGAGCTGGTATATACACAGAAGACACCACGAGACTTATTTATGCACCTACAAT
This sequence comes from Lutjanus campechanus, assembly GCA_027495735.1. Classification (NCBI taxonomy): domain Eukaryota; kingdom Metazoa; phylum Chordata; class Actinopteri; order Lutjaniformes; family Lutjanidae; genus Lutjanus; species Lutjanus campechanus. The sequence continues at coordinate 72,754 of JAJHUR010108793.1, read as the reverse complement.
TTTTCAATTTCTGCAACTTGTGCTTTGCAGCATTACGGGAGGCAAATCGAGTGTATACCGTAAATCTAAGAATGTGGCACCCACGCTCTAATCTGTGGAACCATTTTTCATTCGTCAAACCAGTGATTTGTCAGCAGAGATGTGGTACTGGATGGAGATGTGCAGACAGAGGTGTTAGGGATGATGGAGAAGGAAAAAAGCGAGACAGGAACAAGAACAGCCTGTCATCATCCAGGAATGACGTGTAAGGCTACTATAAACTCAACATGACGATAAGACTAAACTACATCCCACAATCAAGTAGCCTTTCTGGTTGTAATAACCACTTTTATGTGGCCCTGCTGTGTGTACGTAAGAATTCCTTCTCTCTCCTTACAGTTAAGCCGTGAGCCGTCAAACATCCGGTCTGAGACAAAAACAAACCGAAGGCTTCAATCTTAATTGTTATTGCCTTGCATCTCCACCCCATCCAAAGGCCAAGAGCGGTTTAATGGATGGATGGATGGGCGGCTATTCTCGTCTCGCTTGCTGTGTTTGTCTCCGAGGTGCTGTGGGGAGTAAGGAGGGAGGCGGCGGGGGTGGAAAAGAAAAAAAATAGCAGTACAATGACAATTATGAGGCAGACAGACAGAGAGAAAGAGTGGGAGTTGTGTGTTGGCAGTGGGGAGAAAGATGTGAGAGATGAAGCTGCAAAAGATACAGGGAAGTGTCTAATCAACACTTGCATCACAGGTACTACAGAGCAGTTTGCAGTAATGGCCTAGCCGCACTATATAGTCAAAAGTATGTGGACACCCTGATGAAAATGCCTACTTTTTTGTCTAGGGCTCTTTTTCAGGATTTAAAGGTGGAGTAAGCAATTCTGGAGAAGGATAGTTGATTGCTGAGTCTCATTTCCAGGTAGTCAAATACCAGCACTTTGATGATGGTTCAGTCACATTGCTTTGTGTCAATATTTGACTACCTTGGAATGAGATTCAGTGATCAGCAACTCAATCTGATACTGAGGAACCAGGTACCCTTTAGTGACTGTATCTGATGTGGCCGGAAAGCCTTTTTAACGTAATAAATGCTATGAAACAGTCGCTGCTTGGTTTGGTTTAGGCACAAAACTACTTTGGTTTCACATGGGACATGAACCCTGGTCTCTTGTGGGAAAGTGTTGTGTTTGTTTGAACCATCCATCCACTCCACCTTCTCCATGTGTGGACTCTGTCCCCACAGATGGACTTACACTGAAGTCTTGAAAAGACTGATGCAGTGCTTTCAGCTGGGTATGGTCTGTATGAGTCGCTAAGGGGCAGTGACAAATCGTTGGTGTGTGACAAAGTGGCAATGAAACCAGTGCCCATGCTCTTGAAATGAGATGCTCAACAATCACATTTAGGTGTAATGTTCAGGTGTCCACATACTTTTGGCCATGCAGTCTAGCTCATCCCACCTTGGAAACATTTAACGAGATGGAGGCTTCTCTCTCCTCTGCAGCAGTGATTATTTTCCTTCGATCAAAAACAAAGAGAAAAGAAACAGGAGGAAATTCCCCGTCTGTGTCAAAGGTGTGTCAGCTCATGCCCAGTGTCTGAATCTCCCACACACATACACACACAATATGACTGTCTGAACCTCTAAAGACAGTTGAAGCTGTCATAACAGGCACCAGAAGAGACACTTTTATGAAGATATGAATTCCAGTGGTTTACTTTTGGATTTGAAAGGTGAAAATAGGATTAAGGAAGGAGACAGAGCAGCAGAGAAGACACGAGACAAGGTTCAGGGATGCTGACTGATAATAAAACAGAGCAAAAGCACCATCTGGTGAACAATCCACACTACAAGTGCATCAGTTGTTTGAGTTTCCCACACTGGGTGTCTGAGATTAGCTTTACATTTCCTATAAGCACCATCCATCAAGTGCTGCTGGGTACTTGTCAGCCATCACATCCAGTGCAATTACTTTGATGTGACGAGAGTTCCCACAAGGCAGCCTTCGTCCCTCTAAAGCTAAACAAACATATATTTAAACTATATGCTCTTTGTGTTGCCAAGAATAATAATCTCCTCAAGATACAACACAGAGTGTTTGTTCTCCCATGACCACACTCGAGAGAAAGCCAATCACTGTCAACCTCCCACCCAGTCACACATACAACCCCCGTTTTCTCTTCACTCATAAGAAAAGCTGCCACCTTTTCTCCCCAGAGAAAGTTTTACTAGTTATGACTGTAAAATCATCAGATTTTATATGCACACAACCCCTTTTATCACGGCATGTTTTATGCTGTTCTTGTCTGTCTTAAAGGGACAGTTCACCCCAAAATCAAAAGCTGCATTTTCACTGCATAACTTTCCCCAAAGACGTTTTTTAAAAAGCCCCTGCTCAGGTGGTAGTACTTTCTACTACAGGAACTTTGGGGGTGGGGCTTGCAGCACTGAACATTTCTGATTGGTTGAGTACTTGTAGCATTGAGTTTGAGCGCAGCTCAGATTCCTAACTTCTGAAAAAGTTTTACCAGCTAACAATGTTTTATTGATTGACTTTTTTTGAGCTTTAGAAACCCTAAAAAGTTTGCATTTCAAAAATTGTTAAGCACCCAAATAATAATTAAACCCCTAAACAAATTGGGTTCACAGCTCACTGTGAGCAATTTTTGGGTTTGTAAAACTCAAAGATTCAAGTTTATCTAAAGGTCAAAAGTAAATAATCTCAATAGCTGGGCAAAACTCTGTTTAGTTTGTTTCAAAACTTAAGAGTTTGAATTTGATCAAAACTCACCAAAACTCACATGAGAAATGTTGTAGCAAAAATGTAAAAACAGGCATCATTTTTCATACGTCAGCAGACTAATTTGCCTAATCTTGCAGGTGTTTAGACCAAGGTGGAAATGCAGTCAACAAGTGGCTGAAGGAACTTCTTAGTTCCTTGAAAATTAGTTCCTGGGACTAAAAATTCCAGGTACTTTGGGTAGAAAGTACCCAGATACCATGGAAAGAAAGTAGTCCCTACATGAAACTGCTCTCAACAAGTTCTGTATATTGTCTTGATTAACTGGGTGATGATTTCTGGAAGGAGACATTGCTGTTGAGTCTCTTTGAGCACCACAAGCCAAGTGCCATGTACGTGTATATTCAAGAGAAGGCAAACATCTCCTCAGCTGATATCTCCAAAACGCTGCAATTCACACAAAAACACTCTAGACACATTAGCACTACAGACCAGAGGGAAAATATGTAGTATTTTTGGAGTGAACTGTTTAAGAAAATGCTGAACCCTTTGGCACCATCATGAACCCACAAAGCTAGAGAAGCCAAAATCCATTAAGCTTTACAATATTGATCCAAACATAAAATGCTGGCTCATTTTATCTTTGTATTCATACTTAGGAGCACATCAGCTCGGCTCCTTCATGCTGGCAGCAGAGTTAAGGTGGGGCACAGAGCTTACCAACAGTGCCAGCTGGCGCCACAGCGCTGGTGTATTGGCTGCCGCCACGTCAACACTCAGCGCCGATTACCATCACATGGTAGAGCGAAGTGATCAGAGTGCTGATGGAGCACAAAATACTCAACATGGCTTAGTACTGTGATTCAAAGAATAAATATAATTTTGGCAGGCGTCGCTTCCTTGGATATTCAATTGTTTTCAGTAAAAGTTTTGTATTTTTTTCCCAACCCATCATGTTATTCTGAGCAGGAGCCAAGCTGCAATAAACTTTGACACCTAAAAAAAAACACAATGTAAAACTCACACAAATGTTTGCTTGTGGGAACACAAGCTGGCCCAAACACACACTCACATGTACACACACACACACACACACACACACACACACACACACACACACACACACACATGTAAACCATCTATTTTGGTCTCCAAATCTGAAGTCCACCTCCAAAATGATCTGGTCATTTGACTGACCTCCCTCATTTCCCTATTATGCCATGTCTCCTTCCCTCCACACATGTACACACGCACATACAAGCACGCACGCACACACACACACACACACACACACACACACACACACACACACACACACACACACACACACATATGTACTCTACAGACAGTAGAAGTTAGTGCTAGGCGGGTCCGGTAGGAGCGTTCGTTCGGGTGGAGTTAACTGCCCCAGCGGCTGTAATTTGGTGACTGCTATCCCTAAAAAAAGGAACTGTTTGGCAGCTTCTCTGTTGCCGCCAAGCTTGGATGTGGTGGCAAGCTGCTCAACAGTGCAGAGACGAGGCTTAACCAGAGAGGAAGAGAGAGCAGAGCAGTACAGAACAACTAAAAAAGGGCAGAATCAGACAACAGCAAGGAGACAACTGACCTGAGCATCCATGCCCGTGGGCAGATGAGCCTCATTCAAAGAATGTGGAGTATTTCAGAGTTTGTGCCAGTTATAAGTGGGCTATGAACAGAGACTGTAAACAATGGCTGCATTTTCAAAACCAATATGCAACAATCAGCAAATTTTACTGTCAAAATGTGGAAAATGAAAAATTCCCAGAACTTGAGTTGAACTCTGACTTGAATTTAAAAGGACCAGTGTGTAAGATTTACAAGGATTTGGTGACAGAATAAGAAAGAAATGGAATATAATATTCATAAATGCATCTTCATTAGTGTATAATCACCTGAAACTGTTGTGTCTTTATTGCCTTAGAATGAGCCGTTTATATCTACAGAGGACAAGGGTACTTTTCCACGGAGGCCACCTGTTGCACCACCATGTTCTAGCCCAGAATGGACACACCAAACATTGGCTCTAGATACGGCCTTTTGTATAGGTTCTCCAACATGCTTGGAAGGGGAAAGTGAGACAAGGTGTTTACCATTAGATGTCACTAAATCCTCCAGCCTGGTCCTTTAAAACTGTAAGAGCAAGGGAACATTTAACCAATGATTTGGCATTAAACTGTAACTGATCTATAATCACTTAAAGAACTCAGCCCTCTGAAGGACGAATATGAAGCTGCAGAGAAATTTTGAGTATGAACCATTGACATTGACTGAAATGACAGCTCCCCAAATGTGAAGCATTTTGATTGCCCCCTGGTGGCTGGCTGCAGAAGAGGTCATAAACCCCGCCCATTTTGGTAGATAAGACGTGGACAAAAAAAAAAATCAAAGTACACATCAAATATATCATTCTCTAAAATCATTACAGTCATTTTAGGTAGTGCTTATCAAACTGTTTGTTCAAGTCTTCATTTTTCTGATAAGTTTGGTTTTAATTAGTTATTTGATGCTATAAAAAGCAGGTTTCACATCACATTGACAATTGAGCTCTTATCTCACTTTAAAGTTTCCTCACTGGCCAGGTTTTGTACTTACTGCAACTTTTAAACCTTTTTTTCTCTAAAACAAAGCAAAATTGAACTTTGTCACAAGATAAAATAGATATCAAGAAGTTCATTTTTTTAGGTAGTAAATTCAGTTTCAACCAAAACTGTTGTTACAGTGATTTGCCTTTAGACAGTAGCATGGATCTGCAATATTAACGGGATACTGGACACAAAGAAGAGACTAGCTCTGACTTGTCTGACAGGCATGAACTGATGAAGCTTCTTGGATAAGAGGCGAAACGTCTTCAGAAAAGACTTTTGAACAAGTCCAGTTGCTTTCGATTTAATCTTTCTTTGGCTTACAATGACCTGGACGAATGAGAACATTCACGGACAAAGAAGAGACCCATTCAGTTCAATTGCTCACCTGGCACATTCATTTGCCAAAAACATGTTCTCACTTCTTGGTTTACTTCCACGGTGTGCAGGCCATTGAACATGCAAAGTAGTGTTTCTCCTGCTGGTTCTGTCCACAAATTCCCACTTGGCCCACAGACTTTGCATTGTGACGATGTCACAGATTTCTAAATCGCTTTCCCCAGATCTAGGAAAGTTTTACAAATATAAAACCTCCATGGATCAAAAATGCATCATAGAAAGAGTCATAATTGATCTTGTTTGCAGTTTGAAGTGACCTGTCAGCAGTTTTATTATGTTGTCTTATGGGGAAAACTCTTTATGGGCTGCAGGGGAATTGTTTAGCTGCAATACTGCAAGTCACCACTGTAATGCCCTGTTCAGATTCTATCATAAATTTATGGCAGGAGCTTGAAAGCATGTCTCCAGCCCTGATCAATACTGAGCAGAATCTTGTTCAAAATTACATCGCCAACACAAGATGGCAGCACTTGTATCCGGGATATTTTGACTTTGTGTCGTCCATCTTCATTTATGTCGATAGTTTGAACTTTGATCAAAATGTGACATAAACCACTGATTGTAAGACAGACAGACTAACAGGTGCAGGGTGGTCAAACCACAGACTGGCTAATAGGCAGCCAGGCTAGACAGTCAGGAAACAGACAGATTTAGACCATCAGTTTGTCTGTCTGACCATTGACTCCACAGTCTTTGTACAGTTATGTGACTCAGTTAAATACACAAGTACAAAGGACTCCTACGTGTTAGTTAAGCATTGCTGGACATGGAGTCACCAGCACAAGACAGAATGGGGCCATAGAAGGGAGAAAGTGGAAAAAAGTCCACTGTATGTTTGTCGGCATCACGTTATGTGACAAAATAAAACACAGCTGAGGGAAAAGGGCAGGCTGTAATAACCTTCCTGCCAAATAAAGCTCCTCAGGCCACAGTTCTCTCAACACATTTCAATCTGAACACTGTGTACATGCACAGGCTGAATTTGAGGGTAGTGCAGAGCTGCAGGTCTGCACACCAGAAAGGGGTTGACTTGATTGGCACGTTTCACTATAATTATTCTCCCTAAATGATGCTGCAGGCATATGGACGTAAAAGAGCCGCTATAAATGCCCTGCTCACATTTACAGTCTGATGAGAGCTTTATGGTGCATTGATCTGACGATAAAGTGAGAGGAAAGAAAAGATTTACTTAGGTATTATCTCATCTAATAATGATTTCTTCCATTGAACAGTCTTTGGAGACTCGTTGCGCCATCTAGTGTAAATCTGGAGTAAAGACTGAGCATCAGATGCGCCGAAAGATGTAACAGGTTGCATTACGTAGCTCGAAGATACGGATAACATGCCAAAAATAATCATCTTGAGGGTAAATAAACAAATAAATAACACACATTTAACAAGTTATGTGGTGCAATTTACATGGAAACAACATGAAAACTTTAACAGAAAATATTAAAGTTAACAAGTAAAGCAAAGTGCAAAATAAACGTGAATATATACAGTATATCAAGGTGTATTAGTAGAGGTTTGCTACTAAAATCTAAATTCTATTAATATCGCTACGATAAAATTACATGATAAAAGTTTCTGCGTGTCACATAAACTTTGTCATTTCTCATGTAAATAATTATTTTATCAACTAAAATCAACCTAGATGGGGAAATAAAAAAAGTTGCCACAGGCCATTAACAAGACTAAATATCACATATAATAAAAGTAACCCATCTCCCCTACCTTATGGACAGAAATATGATCTTAATTCCAAATTCCAAAAATAGTAGATTGAAGGATCTTTTCTCCCTCTGTGCGTCAGATTATCCCGGAGACTTTTAAAATTAATGTTGTCCTATATTTTCATCACATTTAGGGATTAATGCAGTATATTTCCCCGCGGTCCACTGACATCCAGCCGCAGCTCCTCCGCCTCCGTGTGCCACTGCGCACCGTGTCTGTCAGGGCACCGTGTGTGCGCGTCTCACTCCAAACCGAGGAAATGACTGAGAGCCGGGGGGGTCAAGCCCGTAAAGTTAACAAGCCAGCCTCCTTTCTCCCCTTTTTGGATGGAGGAAAGAGGAGGAGGAAGAGGAGGAGGAGAAGAAGGAGGAGGGGAGGCCTGAATACAGTACTTCTGTGCTATTATAGTAGCTGGCACAATAATACGGTACTGTGGAAAAGTAGCAAATACTGCAGTGTAAAAATACTCTGGTACAAAAGTCTTGCATTCAAAATGAAATGACCAAAGTATTCGCATCAAAATATACATAGTATTATAAGAAAACTTACTCATTATATGCACTGTGGTCTAAAAAGTACTCAGATCCTTTACCTAAGTTAAAGTAAAGTACCATGGTCTAAAAATACTACTTTACAAGTAAAAGACCTGAATTCAAAATATTACTCAAGTAAAAGTACACAAGTATCAGTAAAATGTTCTTTAAGTATCAAAAGTAAAAGTACTCATTATGAAGAGTGGCTGTGTAAAATAATAATATGATAATAGATAGTAGATTGCAGTATAGCCTAGAACTGCATCTTATCATCAAAAAATGTTTGGGTTTTTTTTCAATGTAAAAGGTAACTTGATACTACAGCTGTCTCCAGTAACTATAGTGGAGTAAAAAGTACAATATGAAATGCAGTGGAGTAGAAGTGTAATGTTACATCGAATGTAATACTCAAGTAAAGTACAATTGTATCAGTGTTACTATTATACTTAAAGTGATACTCCGCTTTGTGAGAATAAGCCATTTTGTATGTACTCACCATTATGCCGATGTGATGATAGGTCCAGATCTTCAGTTCACAAAACAATCCTGGAGTATCACCAGAAGACAGGGTAGCAGCCTCATCCAGTACAATGGCAGTGAATGGTGACCATGGATAAAACGTTAAAAATAGCAACAAACACAAAATGTCTCCATCCTGCTTGCGTGGTGTAATCCAAGTGTCTGCAAACCTGTAGCCGCTAAGATGTAAACATGACGTCTCGCGAGACTTCGGCATGTGCGGCCATTGGGATATACACGAAGTCTCGCGAGATCGACGCCATGTTTACATTTTACCGGCTACGTGCAACAGCTGATATTTCTGCTAAAAACATGGCGAAAATGGCGTCTTTTGCGGTTAATTTTTAATGTCGCGGCTGGCAGACACTTGGATTACACCATGCAACCAGGATGGAGACATTTTGTGTTTGTTTTGTGTGCTATTTTTAACGTTTTATCCGTGGTCACCGTTCACTGCCATTGTACTGGATGAGGCTGCCCTGCTTCTCCTAAAACTCCAGGATTGTTTGGTGAACTGAAGATCTTCACTTATCATCACATCGGCATAGTGGTGAGTACATATAAAATGGCTTATTCTCACAAAGCGGAGTATCACTTTAAGTACACTACTTGAATGAATTCACTTAGTTACTTTTCACCACTGACTGAGCAGAATGGCCCAAAACATGTACATGTTACATTATGTTTTATTATTGCATTTTAATTATTAATTCATTATGCTGCAGCTGATAAAGGTGGGATAGTAATAATTTATTAGTTGATTTACATTTTGTATTTATAATCTAAATCTGCAAGAAATTTAAAACAAAATCTTTAAAATACAGGTAGTGAAGTGAAATGTACAATATTTGCACACAAAATAATATAGTTGAGAAGAAGAAGAAAGTTGCATAACACAGAGATGTTTAAGTTAAGTAAAAATTGTACTCAAGTACAGTGCTTGAGTAAATGTTTATGTTTAAGATAATTCATGAAGTGGCATCATGCAAATGTAATAGAAAACTTTACAGTATCATATTATCAGATATGAATAGACTGAATAAAATGACAATATTATTACAAAATTTTAGGATTTTTTTTTCCAGATGAGATTGTTATAAGTACATTTCCCTGTAGTAATTTCATGGTGAAGAAGAACAAAGAGAATGAGCTGTGGACTGTGTTTGAACTTTGAGCTGAGGTCTGTAATTAATTGCTTTGAAGACATTTTAGATAAAGGACATTGTAATTTTCACACTGCCACTTAAAATCCAAGCTAAAACCTGGCATTGTCTCAGTCAGACTTCACTACAGTGCAATTGTAATATACATAGCAATACGAGGACCCATATTGTAGCTCCTGTATTAAAATCTTAAAGGGCAACAAAAATGTGTCTTTATTCAGTGGTATTAAAACCTTTTTCTCTCAGCATCACCTTAGTGGTAAATAGGTTTTGTAGTGTACACCTACATTGAATTAACCACCATTTTAATATTTGGAAAAAGTTGTTCTTGTACATACAGTAATTTTAGGGTGATAGAAACCTTACAGGGGCAGCTCATCCTAAACTCAACACACTCAAATACAAACGTTCAAAGCTCAAAGCATTGACCAAAAAAAAAGAAAGAAAGAAAAACTCAACAGTAGAGTCTCTTTGCAGAAATCATGACCCAGTCACTCTTGATAATCCACAGACCTCGATGTGACCAGCTTCATGTAGGAACTACTTTGTTTCTATGGTAGACTCTACCAGAACTACTTTCTTTCTGTTAGAAAGAAAATTACTCCAGGATTCTTTATACTAGAAAGAAAGTGGGGTTAATCAAAAATACATATTAAATATATATTTTATGGATTTTTTTCTCTTACCTGTAGTGCTATTTATCCATGTTCTGGTGTGGGTGGATGAGTTTTGGAGAATTGTAGAGTCTCTTGAATATAATGGGACTAAATGGCATTTGTGATGCTCAAAACGTCAAAAAAGTCAGTGTCTGCGGGCAACAGCAGGCTCGGCAGTGTCCCAGTGGACATAGCTGGACTGGGAATGACCACAACTTCCAAGACTGGAATACAGTACTGAGGTTATTTACAGAGTTTCCTGATGCTTTCCTGAGCATCTTGATAGCTTCATTTGTGCTAAAGTAGCTAGCTATGCTGCTAAGTTTGCTGACTAAGCCCCTCGATGCAAGGGTCCTAACATGAATGCAGTTCTCACCCAGTCTTCCTGTGATCACTGGGAGCTGCCAGTCCAGGAAGAGTCAGCCAGGTTAATGGACCACTGTGCTGTAGCTGTATGGCTGAGTGGACGTTGTCTTAATGCTCATTCAGTGCTATTGTCTGCTGTGACACTTAACTGCCTGTTTTTACAGGAAACATGTCAATATGCAGAAACAAATAGCACTCTGATGGAAATAGTTCTGACATGAAACTGCTCACAACAAGGTCTATATTGAGCAACGAGGTCATGATTTCTGCAAAGAGACTCTGATGCTGAGTTTTTTTAATTCAAGCCAAGAGTGCCATATTTCCATTTTATTCAAGAAAAGGCAGACATCTTTCTAATGGATATCGTCAAAACTTAATAATAATAGTATTTCATGATTATTGGGTGGACTGTCCCTTTAATGCCCTATATTTATTTTATGCATCTCACTTGTAATCACATTGTCTGTATTAATAGTCTTTTTCAGGAAAGTCCCACATACTCCCAAGGCCATTTTAGCTGCATAAGTGTTTTTATAATGTTTGCTGAGTCATAGTTAACTTTTTTATCCTTATTTAATTGCATAACACCGAATCACACATTTCTCTCTCATTAGTGCTGGGAGAGGACACACTGATCCCACCAAACTCCATGTAGAAAATGTATTTCTAGCACTGTGATTATAAAACGTATGATTTGGTGTCTTCTCACGGTTTTCTATTAAATTTTGTTCTGGCAACATGAAGTGTTTTTCTCACTGACTCTCTCTCAGATTTCCTCTCCGTATTGCCAGCAGCACCCAGAGCAGAGGCAGCAGCAAGTTTGGCAAGCCACACCATCTGGGAACTTTTCCCCGACCCTGCATGTGCAGAATCAGCCCCACACAGACATTTATACTTATCTTCACATTATGCATGAGCTCTGCTGGTTCAGGAGCATCAAATCATCACTTTCCTCATCATCCACATCAGTACAAGAGGAGACTGACACTTCTGCCTGTGTTTTCTCTGTTATATGTCTTTCTCTCAAAGAGTGCAGTATCCACAGTGGCGGAAAAGGCATGCAGGCCAGATCAATGCCCTGCAGGGGTGTTGGCAGGGGACAGAGTTTTGATAAAGGCCTTTGCAGATAACATTCCTCCCCTTCTCTGCTTCCTCTCCGTCTCTCGGTTTGTAGATTCAGTCTCTGGTTCTCACTCTTTATTTCTGTGTCTGCCCGTCTCTCTCTCTCTCTCGCTGTGGTTCAGTTGATTATGGTGTTGGTCTGTAGCTCGAGGGCTTGGCATCCAAATTAAACTCTTTTTTGTCCTACGAGTGTTCAGCTAACGTGTCTCTAGAGATTAGCACACCCACTTGTTAGCTCTCTTGCGTAGGTGCTGCCATGCACTAAGTGTGTGTGTGCCTTTATGTACAGGAGAGCGGAGAGAATAATTTTGACCAACACTGTAAAAATGGAATATTTGTTTTAACTTAAAAAAGTTAGTGTCTGGGCTGCCTTAAAATTTTAAAGTTCCACTGAAGTCAAATTGATGTTTGTATCAAACATATATTGATCTATATGTCACTTGTAAGTCAGTATGTGGCTTTGCGATGACTAAAAAGTCAGTTTGTCAATATTTTTGGGTATTTTTAATGTTATATCAGACGTCTTTTCTGGAAAACAATTTGAAATGGCTGATGATTCATCCTGCACTCGAGGGTGTTATTAAATTGGCGTCCAATCAAATGGCTTCTCACTTATGACATGGAAGACATAGACATTAATTTGCCAGAGTGAGCTGGGCCATACTCTACAAAATCACAACTTTATGACTTAATTCACTGATTTGCATGATACTGAGTCACATTTTACGGAGAAAATATTTTCTGGTTTTCCCTCTGGTGTCCCCAGGCTGTTCAGCTTCAGCTGCAAGCAATTTAATTTCAGAGCATTCCTGATGGACAGGTAACACTTGCTTTAGCAGCTTAATTGTTGTTAAACATCCCTGCAGTTAGCAGGCAACACAATTGGGCTCAGCAGCCTCCCAGTAAACACAACCAGTCACCAGGCTGAACACAGCCTCCGAGACCAACAGGGAATACAATACACAGGTTGTACTGAGGTTGTCTTCTTGTTGGGTTTAGCTCCTAGCACCCCAGTGTGAGACCACGCAAATTCTAATTAGCAAGCTAACTGCAGTTAGCGATACAGTAGCAAGGTGAATCTTACTGGGTTTGGCCCCCAGTTTCCTGAGGCTAACCAAGACAAGCAAGAAAGTAGTTGACCGCTAACTGCCATTAGCTCCCAGCTCTGCTATCTGTAGTTAGCCCAGTTAGCCCTGGGGAGCTGAGAGCCAAACCCAGCAAGATAGCCTATTCCCTGTCATCAAACTGCCCTCCGTTGGTCTCCAAAGCTGTTTTGGTCCTGGTCAGGCTGTACTGAGTGGGAGCCCAGGAATAGGACCACTGTCGCTCCTAGCATTACATCCATGGACAACTTTCGCTGTGTGGTGCCAGGGGCATAACACACATCCAACACTACTGGCTACTATAAGTCCCTCCCTGGCTGACTGTAACAGGAAACACGTAACCAATAAGCATTCTGTGACTCGTTTCACAGGAACTTTAAGTGAATTGAATTTGAAAAGACAAGTTGAGGTAATTTTGAAATGATTCAAAACAAATAAACATTTCTCTCTTAATAATCTCAATATTAATTCAGTTGTACTTGAGAAAACATGCTCAATAAGCTTAAGATATTAAGTTGAACCAACAACTGCTCAGCCACACATGAACATTACAAACAAGATGCCCTAATTATTTTTCAGTGTTTTCATTATTGTGAAAAAAATAGCCATGACTTAGACATACAGCAGGTTTCCATTATATATGCTTTCCTCAAACAAAAGAAGGGTCTCAGGAGAGTTTTGACAGTGCAGGCTGTGAAGTCTGCTAATATGCTGATCATGTTCCTTTAGAAACTTAATTTAATGAGCTCATTCACCTCTGTGTAGTACATTCATTAAACTTATCGTTTCAAGTCAAAAGACCTCAAGTTGGAAGAACTAAAGTTTATAGATCTGAAGAAGATTAGAAATTTTAGTTAGATTAACTTGAATGAGTAAAACATGTATATTTGTGTTAAGTTAAGATGAAAAGAGTTGATTACACTAAATTCCTGTATTTTTATTTATTTATTTATTTTTACAGTGAAAGTGTTGTTTTTCTGTTTTTGGATTTGGAAAAGTTTCATAGTCATAAAAGTTGCCGGTGATCAAGGATGTGCACAGCAGGGCTGATGGCCGAGTGGTTAACTCTCTGCACTGCAGTAAGCACATTCTTGTTGACCCTGAATAGTTTGACCCTTCACACTGGAACCCCATCTCATGTTCTAGCAGAGGATCTGTCCTCTTTCTCTTTACCTCACTTTATCTGCTTGTGATGCCCATCTGACTTTTCAGTGTGTGTGTGTGTGTGTGTGTGTGTGTGTGTGTGTGTGTGTGTGTCCATGCGTGTGTGTGTAGTGGACCTTTTTATTTTATCAGCCAGTACTCCCCCGCTCCTCCAATAACAAACACAGGAAGCTGCTGTCGTCGGGTAGAACAGAACAGAACATGGGAGAAGAAAAGCACTACGCTGCTCTTAACGGTCAGCCTCTTGCAAACGGACTGTGGCCTCAGCTCAACGGGATGCGAAACATCTGTTGGGTGTGATGGGACATCGGTATAACAGTTGAGTCGTGTCACATGTGGCCTGATGGATGGCACTGAAGTGGCAAGCCTGTCAAATTTTAAAATACCCCATGTGACAAGCTGTGGAGAGGATGTTGAAGGATTTAAGATCAAAGCTGCAGCATCCATCTGTGCAGAACTACAAAGAAACTGTGCAAGAGAGGGCTGATGCAGCTGAGTCGTTTTTGTGCAAAGCTCCGGCTCTGCCTGTACGTGTAGGAACTGCAGTATAAATGGGAATGTGGAGCTTCTTAGACAGTAATGTGCTGTTTGTAAAATGACTATACAATTATAGAGACTGCACCACATGCACAAGACTCAGAGCAGAAATCTAACATGTGATTACACGCCCAGGCTGAGAGGAAAAAGTACAAACGTGTGTATGTATGTATATCACATATTCAGACCAAGCATGTACTCTGCTCTTATATCCTTAACTTTGTCATCTGCTTGACTCTTAATAACCCAGCTTCATTCTCTCTCTTATTAACCATCTCTCCCTCTCACCCTCAGGCCTCCCCCCTCCCTTCGTCTTTTGTAACTCTAGCATCTGCAGGGGACCGTCTGTTCTTCATTTGGAGCCGCAGAAACACTGACTCGCTGTTGAAAACTTATACCTGGAGCCAGCTAGTCAACACAGCAAGTGCACAGCTCGTAAATTACGGCTTCACACACAGAGCACGACTCAACGTTTTATCATTTTAATTATATTCATTAGTCTAAGTGATATGCTTTTAAGTGTATTGTGTCTTTGCATGGGCAGATTAACAAATTAAAGAGACTCCTCCAGTACTGAATTTCTTGCACTTGCATCAGCTCTCATAAAATATTTAGATTGTTGTTGTTTTTTTCTCAGTGAGACAGAAAATACTGTGTTTGTTGCAGCAGGATTTGGAGTAAAGCAGCCGACTACATTGCAAATCAAGGCACTCACATGTCACGATCAAGGACGTAGGTTTTGTTTCAACATGAGGGGGAGGAGGCACATATTAAATGGGGGTCTGGGAGTCCTCCTGCCGGAAATCTTCAGCATCAAACACTTTATTTCCCGCTATTTTTGTGAATTTTATGCACCATTTTGTGCCTTTGCTCAGGGGCGTAACTATAGACTGTGCAAACAGTGCGGTTGCACTGGGGCCCGTGGGATGAGGGGCCCATAGAGAGAACAGACCACCAAACACTGTGTTATGCAAAGAACAAGACTTTTCAAAGACTTAAGATTGCCACCTCAGAAATATTGGTGCCAAAAAAAGTGGTGTTAGAAGAGTCCATCCACTTCTGGTGTGCTCCATGAGACTTAACATCAGAAAAAATGTGAACGGTAGTCTATGGCAAGAGACAAATCATTTTTTTGCCTGTTTAAATTCTGCCACGAATTACACATATGATGTTTGTCAATTTAAAAGATTATTTTACAAGACAAGAACATCACAATGTGTGGGCAGGTTTGTTTGTTTGTTTGTGTAGGTTTGTTTATTTGTAGTTTAGCTTTACGTGAAACTGCTCAGTGAACTATGTCGCTCGTCTGACACAATATAAGACACCAACACCAACATCCCTGTCTCTTCTAACATTATTTTACCTAACATGTTTTATCCAGAGACTCCTGGTCCTTTTTATCAGACAGGAACAGAAAGCACCTGTTGCTCGTGTGACTACATTCTGGTATGAAAACACTCAGGCATTTTAGCTTTGGCAGCTAACATCACCTTTTGGAGGAAGAAAGTCATGATGTCACTTACGGGACTTCTGGCTGTGTAGTCTTTCTAATTACGTATCTTCACAGTCTGATACTTAAACAATTTTACAACAAACGGCAGCTTTCTTGACTTCATCTTTTAAATTGACAAACGTGTAATTCCTGGCATAATTCAAATGGGATCAAAATATATTTTGTCTCTTGCTGTTGACTACCATTCGCATTTTTTCCTCAGTAAAGACCCATTCATACAGTAAATCTGATTTTGTTTGGTATTTTTGTCATATACAAATATGCACTGGTGATTGCTGTGTACTATGTATGTTGATGTTGTCCACTGTCAAGTCTCTATTTGATCATGTGATGACTTTGACCATCTGAGCCCGTCCATTGTTCTGATAGCTTTCTCTTTGACCTCTACACTTTCTCAATAAAGTTACGTAACTCATTAATCTGTAAAATCTAATGCATAGCTGGCAAAATATATAATATAGACCTAATGGTGTGTATGTCATGTGTGTGCTTCATAACTTCTAATTAACGTGCACTAGGGTCTGTTATTACTATCTTATGCCACTGCCTTAGCTAGCTAAACTAAGCATAGACAAACTTTAATTATCAACAGGCAACATTACCTTAAGATTAGTTTGCAAACTAGCAAACAACAAATCTAAAAATAAACTCAATAAACAAAACATTTTATGGCAGATTGTAACTATTGCTTTGGAAGGTTTGTCAAAATAAAAGTTATCTGCTACTGTCATGTTTTTATTTGGGGAGATAAATGCACATGATCTAAATATTGAGCGGGACATGCCCCCCCCCCAAAATCTACATCGATGGTCATGATTACATTATGTTCCTGAACTGAGTTTTGGGTAATAATACAGGATGAGAGGAATAAAAGGGAAGAGAGTTGTTGCTTCAGAGAAAACAATAACAGAGAGTGCAGCAGGGTTTCTGCTTTTTTCCTCTGGCTCTGTCATCAAGACTACCTAGGCCAGAAATGTTATAAGGTTCTTATTCACATCACACTCGCACTGCAGAGCCTAAAGCATCTCTGAAGGGGCCTGAGATCAGAGATATGTTGAACGGGAAGAATGGGGCATTGTTAGCTTATTTTGCACTGAACTGTGCAGGAGGAGGCATCAAAGAAAAAAGGCATATGGAAAGAGACAAACAACAGAAGATGGATAGAGAGATACAGACAGATACATGTAAAGAGAAGGAGAGAACATTGAGATCTGGAAAGTCACAATAACGTTGGCAGAACACCAGAGCTCCAGTGGCTTTAGCTCCCAAAAGGGAACATGGCTCTAAACGCAGCTCTCTGCCTTCCTCCCCTCTCTGTTTTAAATCTCCTTCCCTCTCCTTCTTCTATAGCTGCGTCTTATTGGGCTTAACGAGACATGAACTGCTGCTCTTCTCATCTTTCACTGATCAGAACAATCGCTGTATTGTGTCTGAAAAGTCAGTTTGTTGTTTGTCCCTTTGCTTCACTCTGCGCTGACATGTTCCTCTCTCTCTTCCCTTCTGCAAACCCAAATATTGGCCTGCCCTGCTACTCTCACGCACACATACTTGCAATCACTGTACATAATCCTACAGTGGCTGACGTCACCTTTACATGTTTGGAAGCCCTGACTGAGGCCCTGACTTTGCTGAACGGCTGGTGGTCGCTGTTTATGTTGGAACTCATCTGGTGATATGGAACTTGCATGATGTTTATGTTTTCCTTCCTAATGGGCCCCTTATGTTCACACTGTGTCACCAGACATTTTCACTTTCTCTCAGGGACCCCCATGCTGCAGTCTTAAGATCTGACTGCTTTATGACCCACTGCTATCCAAACACCCCAACTTTTTTTGTACTTATTTTCAGCATTGCATACCCAAAGGTAAAAATGTAGCACACACAGATCTTCAGGAATCTAACTAATCTCAATTTCACCAGTTTATTCTGACCACATCAACAAACATGCAAATGTTTGCACTTGCTCTCAGTGAGAATTGTTGGGTCTTTGTTTGGGCCGTTGCAATAACCACAATTTTGAAATACCGCACTATTGAGAGGTCAACTTCAGGGGATGGAGATCAACTGTAACAATTGCTTTGTTCGTGTTTTTTCTTTTATTTTCTTTTTCATGAATTCAAGCATGTTAAATGAACAAATCAATGCTTCAGAAGTTCAATAAACAATACGAGGGTGAAGCTCAAGCCTGTCTGTCGCTGGACTTCAAACTTGGGAGCTATAAGTTTTGCCATGTTTGTGGCATGTATGTTTGTTTTGCTGCTGTATGTAAATTTACTTGATAGACATGCCCTGGAGGTAACAAAGCTCCCAGACCCTAGCTTGCTTGGACCATGAAGCTGACTGCTGGGCAATGATGAGAGATCCCCAGATAACATTACAGTTAGTGTTACTTAATTTATCATATGACGTAATTTGCAAAAATAAACAAAATAATGGGGCCAATACTGCATGCCCTGCTATTGAGGCAACCAAAATAACTGCAGGGAGAAATTCAGTCTATTTGAAAAGTGTCCTGAGACTTTTGTTATAATTTGAGGCTTATAAATAAATTTGTCTTGACTTAATGTTTCTGCTAATGGCCCTAATTAGAACACAGAGAAAATGGGAGTTATGCCACTGATACACAGGAGCTGGCAGGTAATAAACTTAAACTTAAATAACTTAACTTAAGTCACACGATAATTAACATCTTAAGGTCCTATGTATATTTTTATTTCTACTTACCCTGACCAACGACTATTCCTGGAAGCCCCAGACGTAGACTAGAGACATGGGTAAATCCACTTCAGTCTTAATTTTCTCAAATATATCATTTTAATACCTTATACTTTAATGAAAAGCAGATTAATGGCAGTGTTTTGAGCAGATCTGGATTCCACTGCAATATATATTTATCATTTTACACTTCCAAGAACATTTTATTCCATTACAGTGTAAATTACACATTTGCTTTAATACATACAAAAACATTATTTTCCAGACAAGATGTTAAAGAAAAGTTTTGCAGATGATAAACTGATAGCGCTGACTAACAAAGCCAACTACATGATAACACTATTTTCTGTGAGGCTCTCATGAGGATGCACATGCGTATAATGTGAATAATATATGTCCATGAATATCTGTCCCACTGTGTGGTCTACTGGTTCTATGGGTGCCCCTTCTGTGGAAAGAGGACCAGTCCCTGAGGATCAGTGAGACATAAGAAGGCATTTGGGGGAATCCTCTCCACTTCCAGCAGATTATTTTCCAAGTGGACCGAAGTCAAGGTGGAGCCAGAATTACGAGGGTGGCACACTCCCCACTTCCTCACCATCCTGCAACCACAGCATACAAATACATTTAGACATATATGGAGAGGGTGCTGTTCCCTCAGCAACTTGCAGCCTAAGACCGTAGAGTGAGACTATCCCGGTTCTAGAGTAATGGGAGTGAAAAGTCTTTTGTTTCTTGTGTAATAATCTTAATCTGCACATGTAATTTAGCATTTTAGAGACATTTTTGCTTTTTATTGTGTTGTATATTGTCCTGTATGTACAGGAAACGTTTTTGTACTTTTTGTTGTTCTCTACCTTCTGTCCCTGACTGCAAGATTCTCATCTGGGTTAATACAATGACTGAACTGAACTTAAGATACTGCATCTGAATTCTGTAACTGAATTCTGCACTTTTGTTGATCCCCCGACTTTTCATTTATCGCCACCATGAGGTTCACATTAGTGGTTTTGAGTGAAATGTCTCAACAGTTATTGGCTAAACTGACATGAAATTTGGTTCACACATTCACGTCTCCCCTCTGTGATAACACTGGTGGTTAGCTGGCTTTCCCTCTCAGTCTTGTGCATGTGGAGCAGTCTCCTCCCTCTTTCCCCATCATCACGTCTAAATTTCAATTTGTCCAGTACTTTGGTTTATGACCAAATATCTGTGAAACTAATCATGCAGGGTACCTTCATAGGCTAGTGGTTAAAATACCTGCGATATAACAACAATGTCCAAGGCTTGATTACAACAGGCACTGCCCATTTTTCTGACAGCCCACTATTTTGAAACTCTAATAGCCTAAATAATGTCCCATTGGTCTGAAAATCATTTTGTCTGACACCCTTTTATCCCAAAGACAAAGGTCTGTTGCTCCGTAGGCCCATTGCTCACATTCTCCTTGCAGTTGTTAGTTCGGTGACTGCCGCCCTTTCCATGGTCCTGAATCTACGAGCGACATTTAAAGCGATCTCACTATCGAAGACAAATTTAAAATGTTGGAATAAAATCACAAGAGTTTGAACTTAGTTGCAGCGTGCCTTAGTCACCTGACTTGTTAGATGTAGGCTGATCTAAAAACAGCGATATAACGCACAGATGGTTTGTAAAATCTACCCTATTGGAAAATGTAAGTTTTCAAGGGAAAAAAAACAATTGGTTAGGGCTAGGAGGGAGGGAGAATGTGTGTTTTTGGAGCAATGGATGTTTATTTTTGGGATTATGGACTTCTTAGACACTTGGGCTTTGGTCCAGTAAGACATTTTTCAGAGTCTTGGGGTTTTGTAATAATAGGCCGCCTGTAATAACCTTCCCCTTCCCCCATATTTCCTGTCTCTCTACTGTGTCAACTGTCAAATAAAGGCAACAATGCAAAAATCCACCCCCAAAATGCAAAACCAATGAAATTTCTATCAGCCTCTGTAGTTTGTGTTTTGTGCTACTAAACGCGCCACGCCATAAAGCATGGTACCTGCTAATAATGGCAAAGGTGTTGTTTCAACATTGTGGGGAAACACATATTAAGTGGTGTCCTCCCCTAGGAATTTTTTTTTGTGTCAAAGACTTTCAACAATCAACAATTTCCTGCATTCTTGTGATTTTTTGTCACCATTTTGTCTTTTCTGCATCAGTTTATAGAGGGAATGTCTTTTTTATGTAAAGGAACACACAAAATTCCAGCACAATTCAAGTGACAATTCAAAATATAATTGAATATAATGCCATAAGGCATGTTGGCCTTCTGCCAGTTTCATGTTTGGGGGACAAATGCAGAAGTTCTAACTATTGAGGGGGACCTGTCCCCTCCGTCCAACCCAAAATCGACATCTATGCCAACTTCATCTCTAAGGAAAGACTTCCCTCATTCATCTTACATCACCTCAGGAAATTTCAGGCCCAAGTGAAGAAATCAGCCTGATCCAGAGATTATCTGCAGTAGTTTTTTGCTAGAGGCACATTTATTGATTTTTGGCAGGTGATGGTGATTTAAAAAAAAAAAAGAAAACACGGGGTCATGTAAATCTCAGTCATAACTGTTGCTTTGGTCACCAGTGTTACTGTGTTAGATCAAAGGGGACAAAGAGTCTGGTAAAGTTCACAGACAGTAATGAGAAATTGTTGTGACAACAATAGTCATTGTCTTCATCCTTATGCTGATGAGGACTATTGAAAATGTCGGTTTGAATAAATGTATTTCCATAAGACACTGAATGCGCCGCGATATTCTTCTTTGCTTCTTTGCCAAGCTTCTTAGAGTAATTTCCAAAGGGAGCTGCACTAGCGGAGCTAATGGTATTAGGACAGGATTGGGTAACAAGCAGGAACGCATTTAGCTGATCCCTGCATTATGAAAATCACTCTGAAAGACTCTTAAAAACTGACTTCATGGAAAGTGCGATTCTACCTGATCTGGTTGTGTTCCAGCCTCAGCACCTGCAGGTTCTTAAACTCTCGAACGCAGCGAGGGACTTCCCTCAAACGATTGTTGTCCAATAGGAGCTCACCCATTGAGCGGTATGTTCCAACAAAAGAGACTCGATTTATACCCTCATTGCTCAAGGCATTATGGGATAGGCTGAGGGACTGTAGTCCAGGCCGCATGTGACGGAACGTGAAGGTGGGGATGTGACTGATGTTGTTGTGTTCAAGGGTCAGTTTACGGAGATGGTGTGGCAGATTCATTGGGACAGCGGTGAACTGGTTGTAAGACAGGTCCAAAGTTTCCAGAGTCCTGAGAAGAAACACACACATAGGAATCATGAATCAAATAAGGCTTTCAAATGAAAATTCTACTTTTAGCATTCTAAGTCCCGCCCCTTTTTTGCTCTGTGCTCAGATAACAGTTGAACAAACTTTCTCCTGTCCCATCTCCTGTACTCAGATATACTATGTACTTGGCTCATTTAGCGTTGGAGGTGGGCTTCCATTCATTCCTTTGAGAGCTGCTCAGTGGTGCATGAAGCCGATCTTCTGTATATGATTACATATCATGTGGCCCATAAAGAATCAGAGACTTCCATCAGCTGTACAGATAACTTCTGGTTTAGCCATTCAGCTGCAGTGAATGACATGATGTTGTCATTACATGATTTGGCTACTATGTCAAATTGATTTAAAAGACCGGTGCTCTTATTGGGGACTTAGTTGGGTGGTCAGTCCACAACTCTGATCCAGACTAAAATATCTCAACAGATATTTAATGGATTGCCTCCAGACATTCATGTCCCCAGTGGATAAATCCATCTAACTTGGGGATCCCCTGAACTTTTCTCTAGCACCACCAGCAGGTCAAAGTTTTAACTTTTCCTGAGAAATATCTCAAAGCTACTAAATGGATTGGCACATAATTTGTCACATTCCTTGATGTGCCCTTTGGGAATAAATGTAAGATCTTTGGTGATCTCCTTACCTTTCATCTAGCATCATAATCCAGTTTTCTTCTACACTGTGGTTTATGACAAAATACGAATTACATTCACATCAGCCTCACCTGTATTTCGTGTTCAATGATTAATAGAATCTGGTGGTGATCATGGTAATATTACACCTCAGTATAATATGGATGGATGCCTGCTTCCTCTGTGAATCCAAGGCATTTCACTGCAGACTTTTGTTTTATAGTTACTGGACTCCTGCATAGCGCTGTTGGGGAGGCAGGGAGTCAGAAGTGCAGAGTGGGAGGCTGGGCTGCAGGGGAACCATGGGGAGCAGTGGGGGAGTAATAATGGGGCCTGGGGGGCGGCACAAAGTAAGAGAGTGTGGCAGTGTGAGGGTGAATTTGTGACTGAGTGGCAGATAAGGGGTATGAAAATGTTTGGTTTGAAGGAAACAGACTGAACGGCTGTAGAGAGGGGACCAGATTTCATGGATCCGTGACGAAGATGTAGTACAGGGGATCAGTGTTTTTGTTGGAAGATCCCACACAGCTGTTGTGAGTTTACAGAACAGCTCGCAGCAGGAGAGGAACCTCATTTCCTGTTCTTCCGCCATTCATAGACCACACTGAACAGCCAATGGGCCTAGAATGCCCTATGGTGACCAGCCAATGACCACACAGTGAAGTGAACTGAAGACCAATGAGGAGAAAGAGAGCGTGAAAGGTTATGGATGTGGGAGACGCTGAGACTGGCATCTGTTTGACTGATGTTCAGTGCCTCAGCATTTCTGCTACTCGTAAAGGTGACTTACAGTAAGACCCCTGCATCAACTCTCCTCCCTTGAACTTTACGACTCCCAGGTTACATTAATCATTGGTGTTTTTGTGGAGTATAGGGTTTAGGGGCTATGGTTTCCATGAGACAGATGATGTGCGAAAATGAGAAGGGGTTAAAATCCCTTAATCAATCAAAACATTGGTACATAAAGCAATTTCTGATCATTTGTCAGTAACACAGGAAACGTCATGGTTAGCACGAGCCCCTCCTCCCTCAGTTCAGTCGAGCAAGGTCCACTGTCTACTTCAGTGCCGGCTGCACCACTTAAGTTTAAAGTTTCCCTTGAACTTTCATCTAAAGATGCCTTAGGAAAAAAAATAGTGGCATAAAATCATTGGAAGGATTTCCCTGGGATGTGGTAAGGTGAAAACCTTTAATCTCCAAGTGTTTGCCCTTAGCTACTTAAGTATTCCATTACATGTTGCTAGAAGGTCCTTAATAAGCCAAAAAAAAAGAAAAGAAAAAATAAAGAAAGAAAGAAAAAATAAAAGTGAAATAATTTGTGGAACATTAGATAATGGCTAGGGTGAATTTAGGGTGAATGAAAACGAGGAGGAAATACCAAGACTCGTTTTTGAGGTCAGAGAAAACCCACTGGAGACTCTAAGCGATGCTACCAACTTGTTAGAGAGTATAGATTTAACATTAGCAACTAATTTACTTCATCTACGCTTTTTTTCACAACAATTTTCTCACAATGATTTTGTCAGAGATCTCTTGCTACATCCTCAGCTTGTGCATATTTGTTATGGCTATACATATTAAATTTACTTTGGACTATGTCTTATCTCCTTTTTCTGTTTGTGTTCTTCTTGGAGAAGCTGGCTAACACTGGTGTGTTAGCTAAGCTAGCTAATAATTGATAACAATGCTGTCTAGGAACATTAAAGAATGATGTGAGTGTGAGTAACTGAAGTGCTCATGTGCTGTAGGTAATAGTAACTCCTGTGAAAGCCTTATTCTAAAAATGCAACCCTCAAAGGTGAACTCCTTAGCTTAGGCTTAAGTTTTAAACTTATGGTGGTTTATGCAACTGGGCACAGGAAACCTGAGGTTGGTTACTTGCCTCTTGCTTAACAGAGGTATAATAAAATATCACATTAATACAACCATAAATGTTTTATTGAGAACAAAGTTAATGCACAGGGGAGGGAGCACAATGTCAGATTTAACTCAAAACACACAACTCAACACTCATAGAACACACAGCAGGCTTTTTGTTTAGCCTTTGCGTATCGTGACAGTTATGGATTGCTATGAAAATGTGGTTTCTGCTTGAAATTTAAACCCACGAATATATATTGCTCTATTTCTCAGGACCAGTTCAGACCAGTTGTTTGTTGCTGATTTGTATTCTAAATCTTTGCCAGGAAGCTCAGCAGCAGTCCGCCACTGCTTAGAGCTCCACATGGTATTAATGAGCGGAGGGACACACAGTCCTCTCTTCTCAGAGTCCTCCACCCTCTACACTCCCACTCACTGGCACCTACACACATACGCACACACCAACACACCCGCACCGCAGTGCATGTGCAACATGATGTGAAGAACAAACGTCGATGCAGACGCTGACAAATAAACATGCTCATAGGCTCAGAGATGTATATACAAACACGAACAAATTTTAAAACGCAAATTTACAGATAATTACTATACATAAACACGTAGGCAGAAACATGCACTCTCCCTCCAACGTTAATTTATTACTTCATTTCTGAAGCATTTATAGAGAGGCAAACACTTACATAAACCCAAAAGTGTTTGTGTGCGCAAATGTGTGTGTATGTGTGTGTGTGTGTGTGTCCATGTTTTGGTGCAAAGCATGGCCAGGAGTAATCAGGATGATAGCCTTCTCATCCTCGAGGTGGTGGGTTCTAATTGGAACCAGCACACAGAGGGTTTCGTCTCACTCTCCTAAACATATGCAGATACGGAAGCACATGTATAATACTTAAATATGGCCAACCGTGCCAGCATTACACAAGCTGGCGTATGCACTTTGGCAACCTAACCAGGATGGGTAATGTTGCAAGGTAGAGCAGCTATAAGCACGGTGAACAGATCGAGACTGAACTGAATGATGGATGGATGGAGGCAGAACATGGCTTCAGCTAAATCACAACATTATGGTGCAGCCTTCTGTGTGAACTTTATTTATGAGGCTGATATCTTGGAGTAAGTTGGACCATTTGTCACATCTGTATAACAACTGAACTGTAAAACTCCTCCACCTTCAGTAGGAAACAGCTGAAACACTGGACACGAAGAAGAAAAAGGTCGCTATAGTTCATCACAGAGATGACACATAGACATAAACAGCCATTCATGCTCATCTTCACACCTTCAGACAATTTAGAGTTAACCTGCACGTCTTTGGACTGTGAGGCGAATGGTGCTAACCACTGCACTGCTGTGCTGCCCCAAAAGGGAAACCTTTAAATCTTTAAATGAAAACCAAAGATCATTTAAAGCGGCTACAAGGAATTTTCATATTGTGTTGATTTTGGAGGCCCCTGTGGACAAAAGCAGAAGTGTTTCCGCCACCATAACCACAAAATATAACGTCAAGAATAAAATAATCTAAATAAAACTCTCCACCTACTTCTTTTTTAAATGGCTAACGTACTACTAACTGTAACTTTGCCAGGAAAAATGTATACATAGGCTCTTCCAGCCTGCATGTCGTAAATCATTTCATCTGATCTCAAGGAGAATCAAACCCAATGGCAGGCATTAAGAATAACTCTATAGAAACAGAAAATCGTCTTGCTGATGGTCTTGTTTGCTTATGTAGGTCATAAATAGGCATCAGTATTAAATTGGGACTGTTTCATAACCAGTTAAAAACTCCTGTTAGTATGTTTAATTAAAATGAGTGGTTTTCACTTGCTATCTGTGTAATGCTTTAGCAGAGTTGGTGTGTGCATGTGTAGTGGTGCGTGTATGTGTGCTTGTTTTCCCATTTATGCAAGCTTATTACAAAACCAATTTGTGCTGGTCTGAAGATGAAAGAGCTTTCGTTACGAGTCCCATCAGGCTCAAACACGTCATAACAGAACACGATAGACACATCTTTGGTGTGATGATCGTTGAACCTGTGCCTGTGTCAGCCTGAGCCTGCAGCAATGATAAATCTACGCAGAGATCCTCTCCAACGACAGCCTCTCTGTCAAAAATGACACAACTAATTAAAAACAAACTGACAAAATATATCATTCAATCAGCCCAAACTGCTATCTCTTTAAACATAAAATATGATATCACTTTGATGTCACTTATTAATTTATACTCAGTGTAGTTTTTTTCAGGATAATCTTTCAGCTGATGACACATTTACAAGGCAATTATGATACGCTGCAGAACATCCTGTAGTATTAGGTAATTTAAACGTTAAGTCCAGATTACGATCATTTTCCCAATAAAAATCTTTGACGGCATCAAATAAAAACTGCAATTGAAAACATATTACCCATGAAACATCATTATTTTGGACCTTTGGAGTGATAGATGTTTATATAGCTTTAATCCGTAGAAGTAATTTAAAACATGTTCTAGTTGTGTCAGTGAACATGTGGAGTTTGGAGTCTGGTGTTTTGGCCGGCAGCAGTGATGTGATCACTGTTGAGTTTTGAGCGACTGGAAGAGGAGATATGGAGGCATGTAAGACTGTTACTTAAACTGACAGCTTCATAAAGAGCCAGGAGAAGATTTGTGTTTCTGTCAGTGTGTGTGTGTGTATGTGCATGTGTGGTTTTTGCACGTGCATCTGGGTGTTAAATGATGAAAGCTGCTAGCTGAGCCCCTGAGGAGAAACGTTTCAAAGTATAGTATTATCAGTAGTGTTATCAGTGAAAGCAGGAATGCACAATATTTTTGCTGATGTCCAATATGCTGATATTTTCTAGCTCGTTTTGGCTGAATACCAATGCTGATACAGATATGCACATTTTTCCACCTAATTGCAGAGAACATTAAGTCTCTCCAGTAGTGGAAATAACATATTATTATGATGTCCGACTGGCAGATGGAGACATAAAATACAATGCTTTTTAAAATGGACACATTCATTAGGAAAACTACTAGAAAACTACTGCTGAGTAATCATTGCAAATAGCAACTTTGCTATTTGTTTCCACTTCAAAAATCCTCCACACCGCAGACAAAATCACATTGCACACACATGATTAAAGCGTCATCTTATCAGCCTGTAATATGGTCCAAAATGTTTATTTCACCACGATACTGATATTTCATTTTAAAGCCGATGACGTACTGATTATGCATCCCTAACCCAATCTAAGTATCAAAACTATTCATTATGCAGAAAATCCTCCCAGGATCATTATGTCATTATGTATGTCATTATGTAATCATTATTATTGATGTTTTAATGTATGACCAGCATTTTACTGTTGTAGTCAGTTGAGGTGGGGCTGATTTTAACTACTTCATATACTGACAGTTTCATCTGTAACAGTGCACAGTGGCATAATCTATATTACTATATAATATTCTATTTGTTAAAGGGACAAGTAACTCCAAATTCAAAAATACAGATTTTTCCTGTAGTGTTTTTTTTTTAGCTAGATAGTTTAGGTGTGAGTTGCTGAGTTTTGGAGATATAAGCTGTAAAGATGTCTGCCTTGTCTCTTTCTATGGTAGAAAGAAAAGAGTTCCCATATGAAAGTGCTCACAATATTTTTTTTCCTCGGCACTTTGAGCATCACAAGCTGAGTGGGATCGAGTTACGTTATATTCAAGAGAAGGCAGACATCTCTATGGCTAATAAAATT
This sequence comes from Lutjanus campechanus, assembly GCA_027495735.1. Taxonomy (NCBI): domain Eukaryota; kingdom Metazoa; phylum Chordata; class Actinopteri; order Lutjaniformes; family Lutjanidae; genus Lutjanus; species Lutjanus campechanus. The sequence continues at coordinate 44,352 of JAJHUR010108793.1, read as the reverse complement.
CTGCAGCTCCCACCAAAACAATGTAGACGAATGAACAACGCTGCAGGTAAGGTAGAGGGTATGATATTTAATTTTTTGAATTGACTGTCTAAATCTGTTAAGTAACTAATAGCTGAATTTGTCAAATAAATGTAGCTGGGTAAAAAAGTACAATATTTTGCTGTGGAGTAGAGGTGTAAAGTAACATTAAATGGAATTACTTAAGTAAAGTACAAGTACTACTTACAGTACTTTAGTGAAAACATTTTTCACCACTGACAATGCATCACGTCATCATCATGTTATATTTAAAATAAGTTCATCTTTGAATGTAAAATCCTAAAATACATAACTAGTAACTAAAACTGAATAAAATGGAATAGAAATCTTCCTCTGAAATCTAATAGAGTTAAAGTATAATGGTAATACTCAAGCACAAGAACCTAAAAACTGTACTCAATTACATTACTTGAGTATAATTAATTTCCATATCTGGTTGTTAAAGAGAGGGCATGGACTATTTGCATATTCATAAATATTCGAATACTAAATGAAGACAAGATGTAGAGCTATATGCAAGCCATTTTTAACAAGGTATTTTAACTTATTTTGCAAAAAAAAACCATTAGACGCAATTAACCACTTCTTGCAGAGCATTTTATACGGTTTAAAATATGACTGGAGGTGGACTTTAAGCATGTGTGTATGTTTACATGAGGTCCACACATCAGTAGCTATTGTAAACACACAAAGAGCAACACAAAGTGAAGATCTGGGACAAGTTTACTTGGTAAAAATGGGAAACAGAAAATCTAAATAACTGTGTAGTATTAGGTTACAATGAACACATCTAACCATACACAAACACACAGCACTGACCGTAGCTGAGATGTATTAACTAGGTAATGAAGTGAGATGCTGGCGGCTGGCCCGGCCTGTGTCCAAACTGAACTCCCCAGCTCACTGTAACCTCCGGTATCCTCCACAGTAGCTTCCAATCACTGAACCCCAGCAGGAGGCAACAATTACACTGACTCCATGACATGGAACAGAGCCGCTGCACTAACCAGAACCAGCACACAGCAGTTTATTTTAATTTTACACGATTGACTTTTCATTCTCTTTTGCCATGTTTTTCAACCCCTTTCTGTCCATTTCCCCACACACTTGATGAATACATGTTTCCACAAGCAGATTTAATAATGAAAGATCTGCAGTATAATGTACAGTATAATCCAACTACAGGGAGGAGTCACGTTTTATGACACTTGGGTCTTGTTAATGACCTCTGCCCTTTGAGGTATCATCTCCTGCTGGGCTGGTGGAGTTCAGGTCCAGTTGAATTTGTTCACACTATGCTGTCTATGCAGTGCTGAAGAAGCTTTTAAAATAGAGGAGCAGCTAATAAGCCTGCAGTGTCAACGGGAAGACTGCTGCTGTCGCCACTAATGAGGGCAAGTGTCAGATGTCAAACGAAGGCTTGAAGTGTAGCCCAGTTGAATTCTCTTCATTTTAGCTTCAGACCCTTCCTTCATCCCACTGTCCCTCTCTGGAGAGGGCTTTTAATTTTGACTGTTTTCCATCTGTGACTGCAAGATAAATGTAATTTATTCTGACAGTTTCCCCCTGAGTGTGTTTTATCAATTTTATATTTCAATTTGCTTTTTGAATGTAATCATTCATGCATACAAACCAGAAAAATAAAGAGTTCTTCAGCTTATCCCGATAGGAGAACCCCTTTTGGTTTTGGGGTAGAATCTTTTATAAACGTTCCACTTTCACCCTTTCAACCCTTTGAGTTCTACTTAGAACCCAGCATAAAGGGTTATATCTGGAATAATCTGTGAGAGGTTTCACTATGAGGGGTTCTACAGAGAACCAGGAGTCTCCAGTAGAACTCAGGAGTTCTACTGACCCTTTTTCATATTCCAAGAGTTCATCTACAACCAACCCAGGGGGTTCTACAGAGAACATTTTTTATTCATAAAGTTTTTTTTTATCTGTAACCCAACAAGGGGGGTCTACTGAGAACCTTACTACAGTATATTCCAATGGTTTTATCTAGAAGGCACTCAGGGGGTTCTACCAAGGACCTCTTTTATATACCAGTTATTTTATCTACAACCAGCTAATATGGTCCAAATGAGAACCTTTTTATATTCCAAGAGTTCTATCCAAGGGCTCTACTGAACTTTTTTTTTTATATTCAAAGCAAACTCAGCAAACAAATTCAGGGAGTTCCACCAAACACATTTTTATATTCAAAGTATTTTATCTAGAACACACCCAGGGGGTTTTACCAACAACCATTTTATAATCCAATAATATATTATATTTCTACAATCCTTGAAGAACTCTTCTTTCGATGAAAAGGGTTCTTAATGGAACCCTTAGTCTTACAAATAACACTCGACAAACTATTTCTTCAAAAAAGAGTTCTTCAGAAGCAAAAGGTTCTGGGTAGAACCTCAGCCCTTCAGGACGGTACAGTACAATACAAAGTATCTCCAGTACAACTTTTCTGTCTTTCTCGTTCTTTAGCATTTTTCTTTTCCTCAGTTTTCCCTGAAGCTCCCACTGTGGTACACAAGGATCCCAGGGAGCAAAGAAAAAAACCCACTGGAATTCACTATATTTAAACAACACACACAGACATGCACACACACACCATCACACACACACACACACACACACACACACACACACACACACACACACACACACCATCACACATTGAGATATACATGCACAAACACACCCATACAGGCACACAGTTGCCCTCAAGCTCTCTCTCACACGCCTGCTCATCTAAGTACATAAGGTCAGCTGTCATAACTTTTCTGATTTGTGAGTGTGTGAGCGAAAGAAACAAAGAAGAGGAAAACATAAGAAGAACGTGTCTGTCTTTGTGTGAATTAGTCAGAACTGTCATTGAAATGACAGACATGATTAGAGAGTTACAGTACTGCTCTGGATTGTGTGTGAGAGTGTTTATCTGTGTGTGAATTAGAGCACCAGCCTCTCTTATTTATACTGATGATAAGAATAGTAATCTGATCTGTCAGACGATCTATCATCTTTTGATGGAATTTTTTTTTATCTTTTAAGTGCCACAACCATCAACTGATAAATGCAGAAACATTAAAATGGTAATTTAAGTGGTCAGAATCCCAAACACCAGTCTACCCTCTAGTGGCTGACAGAGGAACTGCAGAACATCACTATTCTTTTAAAGCAATAACTCTGGATGGATGGATGGATGGATGGATGGATGGATGGATGGATGGATGGACATACTTGAGATGGGTCCAGGCATGGGTGCCGATGCTTCCCTCATGCAGCAGGTTGTGACTCAGTTCCAGGACTCTCAGATGGATGCAACCCTTCAGCACCACTTCTGTCACCTCCTCAATCAGATTCTGATTCATGTCCAGCTCCTATTTGAAAAGAAGGACACAAACAGACAGAGAGGATGTCTGTCAAAGTGGCATAGCTCTTGTCCTCATGTCAGTGTCTGGCTTTCTCAAGTGATCCTGAGTAGTACAATTCTGAACCCCTGCTGGATCTTTTAGATGATCCTAAAATTTTCAGATTTTTTGATGTGGGGTATGTATGAGTCAATGTACAGTAGGAAGCCAAGCAAATAACTGCTGTGGACAGGGGCAGCAGCAAAACATATTTTAGCCACTTGAAAAAGGCCCACCTAAAAAAACATCCAGCCTCACCAGATGTCAGTCCACAACTATTTACTATTTAAAGATATGGTGGAGTAATGGTGTCTTGAGCAGAGAATGATGTCACACTCCCTCTAAGTATGTTGTTGTCCATGTTATTTATGTTCATGCATACAAGCCCCCCTTTTTCTTCCCCACATCCACTTTAAACATGATGACCTCGAGAAAAACTTTCTCATTACAGCTAAAACAACACTGAAAACATTTAGGTGAGAAATAAACAGTGTAGTAACAGAATATATTTGATCAACACTGCCTTGTTTGACAGTTTCATCTGAGTCTCCGTTGGAAGCCAGAGTCAAAATGGCGGACACCTGGTTACAATATTTCTTGTATTAGAGATAAATTCTACACTAAAATATGTTTATATTTAGACAAGACAACAGACAATTAGACAATATTTTAGACAAGAAATAGGCAATGTAGTAACATAACCTTGATTGATATTTTATCAGCACTACCTAGTTTGAAAGTTTGATCTGAGTTTTGTGAGTATTGTGCAGTCAAATGACACTTATTTCCCCCAACATTTTTGAGTAAATGAAACTTGCATTTGTTTTGGTCTGAGAAGCTAGTGGTGTACTGTGAACTCGAGAGGAAGTATATGTGTTGTACTGCACCTTTAAGTGTATGCTATATTTGGAATATTTTCACCGATTTACCTTGCCATCAGATAGCCTTCAACGACAGTAAACCGTCGTTACATAAGCCAAATATCACTCCCTCTCGCTAAACCAGAATCCATTGGCGAAGTCATCAATCATTGATCATTTTCTGGTCTACTGCTGCCTTGATCGATTAGCTTGTTTGTGTTATTGTGCGAGTTTCCGAACTTACCTTCTAAAACACAGAAGTCACACAATTATACAAAAAAACCCAGCAGATTGAGGTAGCAGTAGGCCCGAAACTCCTGTGTTCAGCCATGTAAAATTACTGATTTTGCTAGTGGAGTCTGATTGGTTTGGAGAGAATGATATTTGGCTTATATAACATTAGTTTCCAGTCAGAAAAGGCTGTCTGACAGCAAGGTAAAGTGGTGAAAATATTCTAAATATAGTGTACACTTCAACTGATGCTGATTTTTTGTAGGTGGCTAAATTATGCTCTGCTGCTGACCCTGTCCACAGCAGTACATTGCTTAACTTCCTACACCAGTACTTCCTCTGCAGCTCCAAGCTGGGGGCGTGTAGACTGCCATCAACTGTAGGTAATACGCTGACTATGGATAAGTGCCTCATACAACCCCACTTCATATCATCCAAACTATCCATTTAAGGAGGAGGATTTTCCCTACAGGATACCAGGGCACCTTAAGAGAGGGAGGAAGGCCCAGCGGGAGGGAACGGAAGCGGTTGTTGTCCAGCTGGAGGTTCAGAAGTCTCTCGAGTGGTCTGAAGGCTCGTGGTGACACACTGGCCTCATGGAGAGTGTTCTCCTCCAGCTCCAGGGTCAACAGGTTAATCAGACCTGGAAAGGAATACGAAATAATAATAGCATCACTTCCATACAAGACAGCATTGTTCATCTTCACAGACACAAGTTCTACCTTTGAAACACTGAGGTGTGAGTGTGCTGAGCTTATTGTTGTTGATCTTGAGCTCCTCCAGGGACAGCGGCAGGGCCGGGATCCTGGTGAGCTGGTTGCCATTGAGGTTCAGCTTCTTTAGAAAGGTCAAGTTCTACATGACACGCAGCAGAAAAGAATGAAGAAAGGCCAGAGAGATAAAACAGACAAATTAGATACTGGTCTGGAGATCCATAATTTTCCATTCCGACACAATCACAGAGTTCACAGAAATACACCAAATGAGGGAATGTCAAATCTGTGCATCTCCTCCATCTCATCTATCATGTGGTATTTTTAGTTAAGCCACTCTGTGTGGCTCCTCAATGTGGTCAATGTGTGTCAAGTAAAAGAACCAGTGGACTGAATCTTTCGCAGTATCCCTCTCGCCAGTCCATCAGTCCTCTGTCATTACTGGGATTCGAGGAGAGAACGAAGAAAAATCTTCCTCTAAAAATAATTTCCTTTTATTCTCCACATCATTGGCTGCAGCTGTTTTCCAGCAGTTCCGTTCAGCCAATGCTGTGAGAGTGTGCTGACGGTGGCATGTAATGATTGGTCAGAGTGTGGCGGGCTGCCTCAGTGTGGTCAGGATCTGTGTTTGGCCTGTGGTCATTTAGAGGTTAGACCGAAGGTTATTCTTAGAAAAGATTAGTTAATGCAATTTTCAGTGCTCTTTTATTACTGTAATGATACAGGATGCAGCCTGCTTTTTATTTTAATTAGATGCAAAGTGACATATAAAACTGGCTTGTAACTCACAAACTCATTCACATTCAGCAGTCTGCAGATTCTCCACAGGAGGGAGGTCTTTGGGTCGATACCAGACTGATTCTACACATTCTAACCTACACCACCTGTAGGAAAGGAAAATAATAGCAGCTGCACCTGCAGATGTCCACATGTCAGTGTTGCCTCTTACTGGCAAAGGAAGTTAATATCTGTTGCAATAACATTTACCCCACAGGTAGTGAGCTTTACTGCATTAGTTTTTTGTTTTCAGTGTGGTCATTGTTGTGTCACTCGAACATGCAGTGGATATTTATCACTCAAGCCACTGCAGGTTCTTCTATGTGCTTGGAAGGGGAGGGTGAGAACAGTTATTTGCAATCTGCAAGCTCATTGCTAAACGCCACTAAATCCTACTCACTGGACCTTTAAAGGGAAAATTCTGTGCTTTTCATGTGGATGTTCAGTCAGTGTTGCGGGTAAATGTAGTCAGTTCACACAGTAAATTTCTAAGAGTCTGCTATATTGACCCAGAAAGCTGAGTTCGTCAGAAGCTTACCCACCATCCTGGTACATGTGGACACTGCTGGCACAGCTCCGCGAGCAGTAAACTCAGCTTTCTCGGTAAATATAGCACAAACTGAGGAATTCATTGTTTGAATTGACTACATTTGCCATCAATACTAAAAGGACATGCACATGGAAAGTGCAGAACATTCTCTTCAAGAACACTGTTCAAATAAGTTGCCTCAAAAAACAGAACTTTGTGAGCTACATTTTTGTTTGTTGTTGGTTCTTTTGCTTTGGCTTCTGCCTCTCCTGTTTGTTTTTTCTCTTTTGGACAAATAAAGCCTAGTTAGGACCCTGTACTCCTTTCTCCAGTCGTAGAGGAGAAGATGATGCTCAGTATTTATCACAAAATATGCTCAAGTTCACATTACATTTTGTAAGTGTGAAATAAAAGAAAACAAGCACACAAAGAGCAGCAATAAAAAACAAAACAAAAACAGTTACAGGTGTAGCACTCATCGCCTGCAGGTAGAGCAGACTGAACTGGTTCCTCAGGTCTGGAGCTGCAGGTTTGACACTGTTAGCACTGCAGCGACTAAGACCAAGACAGGTTGCATGAGTTTGCGAGTAGGGCAATTGGGTGCAATGAGACGTCAGCTGCTCAGCTATGTAAAGACCTCATTATGAGTAAGGCTGAGTGCATCCTCAATGACCCTACTCTCCTTGTACACAACAGATTCAAACTAAGTCAACAGGGCAAGGGAGGGGTTCTGCAAAGGAAAATAGTAACAGCAAGTGTTAAGATCCTTCAGGTATTCGACTGTTAAATGAGGGGGAAAATACATAAACATAGGATTTAATGTTTGTTATTATGGTCAGGGTGATGTGCAATGATAAGCCTCATGCAGTATTTGTATAGTGCAATGTATCTGACAGCTGATTATAGTACTGATGTGAAGTGTGTGTGTGTGTATTTGTGTGTGTTACAGGGATGGAAGGGGAACTATATATTGTATGTTTTTATCTGTTTTTATGACACTTCTGTGTATTTTCCCAGTCTGGGATGATCAAGCTTACTTGAACTTGAGCAGCTCTGCAGTTACAGTAAAGTAATGCATAATACTAAGTAGTTACAAAGTACTGCTACTCATGGCCTAATGAAGTAATGCTGACATGATGATTCAATACTCAGTAACTATTCATTATGCATCACTTTACTTTAGGGGACTCAAGAAGAGTATGTAATGTTTAAGAAATTAGTAATAAATTAATCAGTCACCGGCTGGTTACCATTCATATACAAAGTGGTCTGTGTGTATTCAAAAACTAATCCTTAACTAATGATTCATTAATATAAGACCTCCCAGTCTGTTCCCTATTAACTCATCATTGTTCCTCATTTGTTTCTTAATTAATTAATAATTAAATAATCATCAGCAACTCCATAAAATTTGATTAGGAATTACTCGTTAATTGATGGCTCAGTAGCAGTTAGTTCCTTATTCGTTCCCACTCAAAATTTTGTGCACCAATGTTATATGATATGACATGTGGTCTTGTGAATTTGCATCACATGGCACATACTTTATGTAACAGTGAAATGGTTTAAAGCACCGATATTCTTCAACTGAACTGAGTACAACTCTATAGGTGTGACATACTTGCAGACAAGTATTAGACTGTAATGTTGAGTCTGTGACAGACAGTGAATAAACACTGGTCCACTGTGTGGACTGGTGTCTAATAAAATGCAAACAGAGCAGTGTTACTCACAGACAGTGGGTTTTGGCTGAACGACTCATCATCCAGTTTGTTTTTGCTCAGGTCCAGTGTGTCCAGGTTGGGCAGACCAGAGAAATCTTGCGGAGTGATGGCTCTGATGTTGTTCTCTAATAATAAATCACATGGTATTATATGTAGTACATGTAGTGGAAGTGTATAACATGGCTTGTAAAGACATTTGGCATGACTGTGATAAGGGACTTCACTTGATCTTCACTCGAACTTCACTTGACTCAGGTCATGCCATGCTGACACAATTACAGCAGGAATTTTTTTTCATGTTGATGTAAATCATGAGATCAATGAACTTTATTAGTTTTCAGCTTAATGAGTCATTATCTTGACCTAAACTTTTCTTCCCAAATACAATGTACTACTGTTAAAACACTTACGTGTTTTGTGATTGCAAATCATGAATAAACTGAATGTAGAAATAATAAATAAATAAAATACAAGGCTAGTGGCAAGTGCCAAAATCAAAAATACACATTTTTCCTCTTACCTGTAGTGCTAATTATCCATCTAGATTGTTTTGGTGTGAACTGTTGATTTTTGGAGATCTCAGCCATTAGCGATGTGAGGATGGGCTCCCACCTACCACCCAACCAACTGTGCTATTTTCTTCAATTTAAAGACCCACACATGTACCTCTACATGTCTCTGTAGGCTATATTACCTTTTAAATTATATCACACAGTGAGAGCTTTCCAGGTGATTTCTTTATTGTGTGTTGTATTGATGTATGAGTGTTTTCTTTAATGATTTGCTCTATGAGAGGCTGATTTCAGTAACGTCTCCATACACGGATTAATGTCACTGCAGCCATTATTGTTAATATTTAAGCAGAAAAAAACACAGTTATAAACCTGACAGGATGGAGGAAATTCTCCAAGGGAAACAGAATGAAGTAATCAAAGAAGTCGCACTGCTGTGCCCCTTGCATAAATGCGCATACAGCATCTCTCACTAGTGAGATGCATGCTATTGTCCACCCCTCCCACACTTCTACCCATCTCTGTGGGATGCATTAATGTCACTGCAGAAAATCATGGGACAACTAAGCAGCAAAATTTAAAATTGTAGTTAGAACTTTGCAGGACAGAGAAAACTGTCCAGAGGAAACAGAGTTACATAATCAATAAGTTGTGCTGCTGTTTCGTCGTGTTAATGTGCCCTCTCTCTCTTTCTCTGGGGAGACCACCCATCTGCTATTAATCAGAATGTTAATTTTTATGACCCAGCCCACCCAATGACTTAATAACAAATCTTTTCATTATGTAACCAATATCACAGCTACATTACTTTTTAGGGAGTTCACTTCTATTCTGTACTGACCAACTACTATGTTCATTTTGTATGAATCTACCACCACAAGACACACACACACGCACACACGCATGCATGCACGCACGCAAGCACGCACGCACGCACACACACACACACACACACACACACACACACACACACACACACACACACACACACGCACGCACACACACACACCTGCCATGTCCAGGTTTGTGGCCAGCAGGTTGTGGATGATTGGCAGGTGAGTCAGACCGATGCCCCTGCAGCTGATTTCTCTGTCAGCAGTCTGACACTCTCTGAGAGGAGACTCTGTAAAACCGGGGTATGTTTCTGTTTGATTACTGGGAGCCTCAGTTGCCTCTTCCTCCCCCTCCTCCTCCTCCTCTTCTTCTTCTTCTTCCTCTTCCTCTTCTTCTTCCTCCTCCTCTTCTTCCTCTTCCTGACACAGAAAATTTAAGAATAATTATATTACAAAAAACTGCTTCATTAACTAACTGAGTGATTTCATGAAATAAAATAGTTTTATGTTATTTCATGAAATTGTCTTCACTGACTGTTCCTAAGTCCAGCCCCTTCTGGAACATCAACTTCCTCCTCTCCTGTTTTCTTATATATGCGTATATACAGTATGTGCTAGGCTTGTCTACGAAAATGAAAGTTTGAAGAGGGTCAAAAGATGTTGCTGTAACACTTCATTTTATGAATTTTATCAATTATGTGACTTTTAATGAAAAATTGACATTGTTTGAGATGTCTTTATTATGACAACTTAAATTATGACAACATGACATTATCAGACTTAAAGAAATTGTTTAACTTTGCTGTCACACATTTTCGCTGTTGGGTGGAAACCTTCCATATTTGGTCTTTAAAAAAAAAAATCAATACTACTGGTCACCCTTTACATCTGTCTGTGGGTTTTACAAATATTTAACCAATGAAAAGTATTAAAAAGAGCTACCGACTTTAATGACCCCAAAGTTCAATTATTTTAAAAACTTGTTGTTTTTCATTTCATTTCCAAAAATAACAGTTTTGGAAAAACAAGGTTTCCTCCCACATCTTAAGTTATCTGATGTTAGCAAAATACTAGCTAATTGGCTAGCTGATCTATAGTAATCATCAATTGAAAATTTCCCTGTTGAGGGACTAATAAGGATAATCTTATGTTATCAATCACTAGTTAGCTAGCTAATCTTTATAAATTGTTAGCTAGTTAGTTAGCTTGTGATTTGCTAAGATTAGTTAAGATGAGACAATACTGTAGATGTGGCTTTTACACATCTCCCAGCAACATGTTTCAAGAATCTTCAAAATTTGTTTTTTCTTTTTTAACTAGATTAGCCTAGCATATAGCATATAGGAAAACAGGAATGAAGAAAGTTGACCGAGGTTCTGCCTGCAACCAAGCTCAGCTGTTATTGGAGTATATACCAAAAAGGGGCGGGACTTAGAAGGGGCAATTGTACAAAACAGACACCTCTTCTTCTTCTTCTTCTTCTTCTTCTTCGTCATCATCGTCGTCAGTCTCATCGTCGTCATCGTCGTCGTCATCATCATCATCCTCATCATCGTCATCATCATCTTCTTCTTCCTCCTCTTGTGCTTTCCCTTGATCCATCAGCCGTCGCTTCTCAGCATGGAGCTCCTTGAGTATGGCCATGAGAGCGCTGGTCTCCACCTCTCCTCTTCCACGCCTGCTCCAGCCCATCAGGGGTCGCCCCAAACCTGCCTACAGCAACCAGCAGGAAATCACTGACATGATTCACCAAAGGAGTAAATCAGCCTACATCAACACAGCCTCAGACCAGAGTATGATGTGGGTTAAAAATGGAAGATAAAATGTGCCACTTTTGTTTTTCTCTTCATTTAAAAATTTGCATTTCTGTGTGCCATACTATTCTATAAGCATTGGCCTCCACTGTAGCTGCATGTTTCCTCCTCCCCCAGGCACCTCTCCTTCTTCTACCGGCCTCCAGCTTCCTAAAATCGACTCCTTGATGCTCCCTCTCCTCCTCTGCCTCCTTGTGGAGACGCTCATCCTCACCCTCTTCTTCACCAATCATAAAGCAGGGCAGAAAAGAACAGTTACAGACACTGAGGAATTTTTAAAAAGTTACTTTAACCACTCTTCTGTATAAGCTAAATAACTTCAAACTAGTTCAGTTATTAAAGCACTCATTAGCCAACATCATCATAGAAACAGGTAGCATTTGAGGAACAAAAGCATCATCTTACCAGCAGGGAGTGATGAACTTGAAACATCTAACAAGGTCGCTCCTGTATCAATTACTGGTGGATGAATGGCTGCTGTTTCTAATTCAGGTGACTCAGAGGAGGTTTCCAAGTCCACATCCTGCAAAGAGTTTAGGCTTTGCCCTGATAAAACCATGCCACACAGGCAAATGAGCATGATACATGTCCTCTGCATCTGCATGGTTGGATGTTCACTCGATTTAAGCTGTTTCAGTTTGAGAAAGAGGTCCAAAACTTTGAGATCTTCAGGGCTGAAGCAAGGATGAAATAAATCCACAGGAGAGGGAAGAAACTCTGTGAGTAGCAGTCAACGTGAGAGTTTACAACAAGAGGATAAATGCCCAGAAAACCCTAGAATTTGATAGTCCAAACAGTTGTTGGTTAGTCAAAAGCAGCACACAATGCTCCCAATTCAGAGTGAATGCTGAAATGAAGAAAGAGCAAGAGGTTGGGAAGGAATATCTAGGAGGAGCAGAGGTAAAAAAAACCAAAAAAAACAAACTCTCACATTGTTAATAAAGGCCCTCATTCGTGGTACCATGAAATACACAGACCCGCCCTGCTCCTCCTTGTCTCCTCAGCCTTTCATAACCGTCTGCTAACGTTAGGTGGATAGTAGATATTTGTGGAGGCGATGAGAGAGACGGAGGACAGGGAGCAAAAGACAGAAACTAGAACACAATGAGTTTCATACACCCGTGATAGATTCTAGTCAGTTTTGTGTTTTTCTCCTGACTGAATCAGACTGATCTTGGACCTTTTCCAACAAGAGACGGAGTTGGTAGACAGTTCAGGTTGGAGACGACCTTGTCTGGCTGAGCTCCAGTGGCGTCCATGTATGAAAACAAACACGACCTGAGAAATGAACAATGAGCCCATCTTTACATTCTGTCCATACATACTGTCTGGATACACTGCGATGCTTACACATGTACTCTGGAGTGTGTGAGCAGCAGCTAAACCAAGCAGGTGCCACTGGCTGAGTGTCGAGCCAAACTGGGATTTTCACTGTGGGGTGAAACCTGTTGACAGACTCTGTATTTGCTCTGTAACCACACATACACACACACTAAATCTGTTAAAATGTGTGTGCATGTTGTCATGTTCCGGACAACAGCTTCTGTGATTAAGAAGAGCCACTGATCATATCAATTATTATCAATAATTATTATCAAATTTATGGGTTAATTCTTGGCAAAATTTGTTTCTCTGCACCTGGGTCTGTGTTAGAGAAATGTCTTATTTTATGTCTCCAGTTAAGATGAGAAGATACGATTTTTCCCATATTGGTATTACAGAAGCAAATTTCCTGAATAAAATCTTAATTGTTATAATAAAGGCATAGGCATGTTTTGATTTTTTCTTTGCAAAAATGCTTTGCTGCTGTTTATACAGGTCATTACTTTCTGTGGTAAACGTCAATATAAGCGAGTTATTACTGTTTATCCTAACAGTTAACTCGACAATGGCCGTGACAAAGTATAGAACTGGATTTATTGTATCATTTCAAGTGTGAGGCGTAGTTATCATCGGCACTATCACGAGAGTTCAATCCACTCACGACTCAGTCCACTCAGGAGCATTCATATGTTTTTAAAATAGCTAGTATGTCCATTTACTGACAGGTAGAAGAAGTGCGTTTAATTTACTCAGTCTGACCAGAAGCAGGGATAACACATATCCCCACTGAGGACAGAATGTCCACAGGGGGGGATATCAAAAGCAGAGAGGGAGAAATCCCAACCACCCCCCTAAGCAATTCTGACCCATGCTAAAGGGAAATTAGGATGCTTGTGTAATAAAAATCTCCTATTTTAAATAAAAAACAGTGACTTAGGAACTGTTCATCTGTAATGACTTTTTTCCAAACTCAGGTCCTAACCCTAATTACTATGGTTACCAAACAATTATGATAGGACCTGTAAGTTCCAAAGTTTCTCTAATACGGCCCCAAAAGCTCAGCTGATGAGAAAGAGAGACAACAGTAGAATCCAGACATATTCCAAATGGCGTGTTGGACAATTTAACACTAAACAGTGAAACATTCAGGTCCTGACGTGTTCCTCCAAGGTAAACAGTGATGTGTCCAGAGGTTATTCATTTGAATCTTGACAGGGACGTGCAGTAGTCCACTGGCCACATTCATCCTCTTCCTTAACCTCAGTCTAGCAACACCCTGGATTAACAATTTCCACTGCAGAGGATGATGCAGAAGTCTAGGATTCATCCAGTATAAATAGTACAGTCACTTTATTTTTAGCGTTTAGGACACAAAACACTTTTTAAAACCAGGGGTGTAGTCTAGAGGTAAATATAGTACACAATGTTTCCCCTCATTGATACAGTTGATCTGAAAATAGATAAGTAAACTCTCAGCCTCATTTCAAAGAGGTGAATAAAGTTTACTTCGGTTTACCCTGCACTACACCCATGCTTTTATTATTTTTTTTACCATCTCTGCTGTGACCTGTTGGCCTTTCTCTGCCATTTTTGCACAATTTTACTACCTTGTTTTCTCACTCAGAATAAAGGTGTCCTAGACAGTCTGACCACTGCCAGCTCTACAACATATATGACACATATCTGCAAAAGCCACATATGTAGCAAACATTCAATAACAGTAAAAAAAGACTAAGAGTCTGCAACCTGAGACTTCAACAGGGGGCCCATGACCCCTTAGAGGTCATCAGAGTTACTGCAGCCACCAAATTATTAATTGATAATTTTTAAAAAGATTTTCTTTTTCCAAAAATTATAAAATGTTTGAATATACACATTAATATGAATAAATACAACATATTATTAGTAATGATAAATTGACCTGTTCATAAACAAACGTTACACAACGCTGAAAAAACGCTGCCTATGAATCCTCCTGCAATCCTGTGAGCTGGCTAATCTACTAAATAACTCTGTGGCATCTATCCATAACAGGAAAGCAGTTAGCTACACATTATTGAAACATATAGGCCAATTAGCTGTTATTGTCCTAAGTATACAGACAATCTTTGAGCCACAACTGAAAGTTCTGTACCTTCACGAGCAAGAGACTCTGACAGACCACCTCAGAAATAACCAGCCAATGTACAGACAGTGAGGCTAATGCAGCTAACATTAGCCATGCTATAACTGCTACTGACTTAGTAGTTACTTAAGCAAAAACGATTTACAACCTAGCTGGGGTGGTAGGGGGTCCCTGCTCTGTCTCTCTAGCAGCTATGGAGTCCATGGCTCAAAAAACGTTGCAGACCCCTGGTCTACATCCATGCTAACAGCTCTGTGAGACTGTACTTGGTGCCTTGAGGTAAAAGCTTAAGTCAGCATGCCAACAAGCTGATGTGTAGCAGGTAGAGCTGGGCAATAACATATCAGTATTATATCAATATTGTGATATGAGACTAGAAATCATCTTATATTTAGCATACAACACAGCACGAGTGTTGTTTTCTCCTGGTTTTAAAGCCTGCACTACAGTTAAGTGGTATACTTTTTTGGACCGTTCTGTTATTTGCCTTTGCCAACTTAATCACGCTATTCACATTACCATTGATTATCAAAAATCTCATTGTGTCAATATGTTGTGAAAGCACCAATAATCATCCCTACAATATTGTAACAATTGCGATTAATACCAATAGAGGTATTTGGTCCAAAAGAGTGAATAATTTAATTTTGTCCATACTTCGCTGCCTTAGTAGCAGGAATAATTTTGGAATAATAATGTTCACCATCTTAATTTAGCATGCAGACATTTTCCAACTTGCATTGAAACATTAACCAAAAACCATCAACCTTGATGGGGCTGCTGGGGCACTAGTCAGGAGAATATAGTTTGTGAACCACAAAAATCTGAACATTTGGTGCCAATCCAGTAAGTGTTGCAACAATTAATTAATTAGTTGTCATTAAATTAATCTCCAACTATTTGATTGATTGATTATGGATAAATGGGTTTGATCAATTTAAGAAAAAAGTCTAAATTCTTTTAATATTTTCTGGTCTCTTTAGTCCTGAAGTACTTTACTTTTAAGTACCTTAAATATCTCATTGCAATCCAGCCAATAGTTACTGAGATTTTTTGGGGATATTTTATTCCAGACAGAGAGAAGCGGCCTGACAATACTTGCCACCCTGGATGGAAAAAACAAACAAAAACCAACAGCACTGTGTTAATTATTTTTAATTCAGCACATCACAGCTATAAACAGGATAACACCAGTGACCTGGATGCCAGTAACATTGTGTGATGCCTGTGTGGCCCAGAATTATTAGAGGAATGCGCAAACGGTTCATAACTAAACAGATTTTCACACTGGGTAAGAAGAAACCATTCTCTACCACAGCTAAGCACTAAGAGCTGCAACTGAAAACAACTTAAAAAAAGATTTATGACAAACCGTAACAGAGTGAGAAGACATGATGCATGGTTGTTAGGAATGTGAAGGTGAACTGATGGTTGGAATGCAGGACTGAAGTTGTGGCCTGACAATTGATAATAGAGTAGAACCTGGACAGGCTGTTGGTACAACAGGTTTTAAACCAACCTGTCAACATACCACTGTTACAGTACTTAGTGACACCATTTTGAAAACATAAGGACACAAAGGAATGTTGCAGAAGAACGGAAGGTGGACGCAGGGGGAATAATAAACACTACAGCACTACAATCCAATTCCTGTCTTTCTCCATCTGTGATAGTGATAATACAGGGTTAGTACACTGCACTTGAGTCAAAGCCTCAAGATGACACATGAACACAGAAGCTCACAGGTCTTCACATGATCATGCCAGGTAGCTGCAAGTTGGGTTGTGATGCAACAGAGCAGTAAGCAGGGGGTAAGGCGCAAGTCCTTAGTTTGCGAAGGTCTGGCGCACAGCATCTGCAATGTGCTTGGCGCTGATGCCGAAGATGTCGAGCAGCTCTTGGGGCTTTCCGCTGCGCGGAACGCTGGACACTGCCAGCCGGGTCACAACAATGCCAGGTTCTTTGCCAACTGCTGACAGCACTGCTTCACCGAGACCACCTGGACAAAGGAAACAGATCATCAGAGAGGCCAATGATGCATTAATACCATGGTTCCTACACATCATCCACTTCACAATCCCATACTTTCCCAGTCTCAAATTTACAAACTATTTTTTTTTTAAAAACTTTATTTTTAGAAATACTGAATTTTAGAGTTTAGAAAACAATAGAGGCAATAGACATTTGCATGCTCCTCTTTTGATACTTTCAGACATGCAAATTCCTAAAAAATCTAAATCAATACAGCATGAGAACCCTGCAATACATAGTACTTGATTTATTTTATTAGCACATCCACAAAACGGATACAAATCAATTCAAATCACCAAAAGATGGCAGGATGATCTCTAGCAAGAATCAAAGTCTGCCAGCTGTCAACCCCATTTGGCAGATGACTGGAGAACCCTTCAATAGGACATTCAAACTCAAAAACAGAAGACAACCTACCCTCCTTGTAGTGGTCCTCCACAGTGATGATCTGTCCCCGTGTGGCTCTGGCACTGGTCACAATGGTAGAGGCATCCAGGGGCTTGATGGTGAATGGGTCAATTACACGGATGTTCTTCCCTGTAGGAATTCATTAGGACACCATTGCTTTAGAGATGTTCATTAGGCCATACTAGCTAACCGAGCAGCTTATGACTCCATCCTCTGAATTACCAAACTTAAAGAGATGTGGATGCCGATTACGATATGCAGGCCTCAGTACCTTCATCTACCCACTAGAGGGCGGTGTGAGCTTACCTTCACTTGCCAGCACATCAGCAGCAGCGAGGGCCTCATGGAGGGTGACTCCAGCTCCAATCACAGTCACACAGTCACTGTCAGACTGGCGCACCACCTAGTAAAGTACAGATGTTTATGTTTCTTTTAGTTCCAAAAAGCTACTTAATGCACAAGGTTTCATGTATGTAAAATCCTTGTATTGATTATTACCTTGGCTACGCCCAATTCAAACTTCTCATCTGGAGAGTAGATGACTGCAGTGTCTGGTCTGCTGGTACGGATGAAACAGACACCCTGAGAACATGGAGGGATGAGTTAAAAGACATGAATGTTATCCAACATCATTGTTGATGACAAACACTACCACGAGGTGGCCTACCAACCTTTGTGTTGGCTGCTAGCTCGACAGCTCTCTCTGTGGACACTCCATCACTGGGGTAAAACACAGTGCATGTTGGGATGGCACGGAACATGGCCAAGTCCTCTAGGGCCATCTGGGAAGGACCATCCTCACCGATGGAGACGCCGCAGTGGGACCCGACCAGGTTGACATTTGTCTGGGAGATGGCGCCCATACGGACCTGGTCATAGGCTCTGGAGAAGAAGGCAGCAAAAGTGCTGGCAAATGCAACTGTACGGTCACGGGTGGCACAGCCAATGGCCACTCCAACCTGCAGCAGTAAGCAAAGACATGAGCAATATGGGTTAGTCTTAATGACAGTGGATGCGATTAAGTAAAGTGTGGAGAGGCATGTAAACTGGTCACAACGGAGAAGCTGGGATTACCATGCTAAAGAATGAATAGTAACAGATTAGACCAGTTTGGAGCAGATTATGGTAGTGAAGAGTGCAGAGAGAGCCAAGTTTATCCCTCTTTCATAAGTTGGAGTTAATCGTCTCTGACTTTTGTAACTTGACTGCAAATAGGGCTACAGCACTGAAATCCCCTGTTAAGACTACGATATTGTGTACCATGTTCTGTTCAGCGATGAAGCACTCAATGTAGCGGTCAGGGAAGGCCTTCTTGAAGGTCTCTGAGAAGGTGGAGTTTTTGGTGTCTCCGTCCAGGGCCACCACTCTCTGGCTTGACTGGCCCAGCCTGGCCAGTGCCACACCATACGCACGCCTTGTTGCCACCTTGACAGGGCAGGAAGGAGAAGGGTTTAAGTAAAGACAGATAACAAAATAATAGTCCACAGGTACATTACCACTGGTATGGCTGGACTGTGGTCAGCAGTATACAACTTCATCACTACTACCCTTACTTTCCATTATAGAATGGCAAAACCAACCAACCTTTTTAAAATCGATACAGCTACTTTGCCACAATTTTTACCAATACAGTTATTATACACATAAAAGACTAACTAGGCAAGTGATTTTTCAACAATAATGACAGATTTTTATAAAATTTTAAAAAGGATCTTAGATGGGCCATAGTGACCATTAAATAAAATTATAAAAGCTAATCTGAGAACGATTAAATAAAAATGCTTGTGCTAATTGGTGCATTTTTCTCTAAAAATGCCAAAAAAATAACCACAAACATAAAAGGCCTCCTTATAACTTTCAGGGTGTGTTGTTTTTAAATGTTTGAAGACGTTACTCATGTAGCTGCTACATGGCACCTTCCTGTCCAAAATAGGGCATTTTGCTGTTTTTTTTTGTATACAGGTGAAAAGTAGCACCACAATATTTCCATTCTGCCGTCATCTCACAAATGCGGAAGTACGCAACTGCGTGTGGCTTTTCTCAGGTCCCCCTGAGAAAAGTAGCTTGTGAGAATCGCTCCGCCCATCCCTACAACACATGCCTCAAGTGTCCCATAAAGGTACCTTGTCTCCCTTTTTGTATGCTGGGGGTGAGGGCAAGGAGATGTAGCTGAGGTCTGCAGGTGCTGTGTCATCTTGAGGCAGCTCAGGGCACAGGGTCTTGTTGGGGACCTGGATCTGAGCTTGCAGGTCATTGAGGAGCTCATCAACCTTGTCCTTGGGGATGGGCTTTCCATGCCAGTTATCAAGATCCTCAATACCTATAAAGAAAAGAATGAGGCCACAAATTCAGAGACGAGAACAAGAAAATAGTCTTATAAATAAAATATTCACTGTGTGAAAATGACACTTACCTTTGAGTCCTTTGCCCTTGAATGTCTTTGCAACAATGCAAGTGGGTTTGCCCTTGACCTGCTGAGCTTGCCAGAAAGCTTTGCACAGCTCCTCCACATCGTGTCCATCCACAACATACGTGTTCCACCTGCACAAACATGGCTCAAGTTTAACAGTATCCCACACATTACAACAAATATTAACCCCAAAAGACAGGGATGTATTAACTTCTACACACGTTAAGCATCAAACTTATTAACTGGGTGACGGGGAGCAAAGATAGAAAAGACGGGTCAAAAGGCCAAGAAATGGTAGAGAAAAATCCAGAAAGCATGTGAAAAACCCATGAGCAAGAGGTGACCAAGTGAAATTTCAGATCAAGAAGCTGCAGTTATATAAAGACAACACCAAAATCCTTTGTAACAGATTCTGAACTTATCGATAGTAGGGTCTTGATTATAAACATTAATACAAATATATGACAATAAATGTTACGTTAAAATTTTAGAGCATATTTGCAGGCATTTCTCACAAAGTATTTCCTGTGGAGGCAAACAGGTACTGACCCAAAGGCTTCACAGCGCTTGCGGTAGGTCTCCATGTCGTGCTTGAGGGGTGCAGCCTCACTCTGACCGAGCCGGTTGATATCCAGGATAGCAACCAAGTTGTCAAGCTGGTAGTAGGAGGCAAATGCCATGGCCTCCCACACTGAGCCCTCTGAACACTCACCATCACCCAACATGCAGTAGACACGGTAGCTACAACACAGCATAAAAAAGGGAAATATTAGTGTTGTTCTCCAAACACAAGTCTGTTGAGTAGAGACGTGGGGTGGACGACTCCCAAGCAAAGTAAAGGTCAGATCACAGGATTGCAGAACTTTTGACCAGTGAGTGCAGTTCAGAATAAACCACTGGTCTTGAGTGAAGAACACTGGATTAGATCTATCTGATACGAGTCTTGCCCATTACTGGTTTTTGTACTGTACTGGCTACTCATACAGACAGAAACAAAACAAGCTACTTTACTGGAAGCAGTTAATCATTATGTCTTAACTTTTACTTATATTTGTCAAAAATCTGGCAAACAGTTGCATCCTGTTGCTTTCAAAAAATTAGACCTACCTACCTACCTACCTATATCTATATCTAGTTAACTGTTGATACAACCAAATTCCCCAAATAAAAAACAACAACTATTTATTAAACGGTATTCCTTACATTGTGACAAATCTGATAAGATTTTGTAAAACAACAAAAAGTATTGTGTCTATGTGAGGCTTAACATGTAAAAAACACCTTAAATTTCCATGTGACTCAAAGGTTTGGGTAATAATTTTCCTAAGAATCAGCAACATAATTATTGGCATTATAAGGATATAAATTAATTCAAATTAATAGAAGCATCCTTGTTAAAGAATGACTCCATCTGCATTTATTTCCAGGTTTTTCAGATGGAGACTAACAGTCAGAAATCAGCAAAAAAGCAGCCATGTAGGTTAGAGCACTGATGCCCTGCCCTACCCTGCCCTCCCCTAACACTACCACTGCTATCTTGAGTATTACCCTGTTGTAGCAGTGCAAACACCTTATTGGCCTCACTGCAAGGAGTAATTTAACACAATTACAACTACACTACTACAGTCTTATCCATTAAAGAGATTACGCTGCATCAGGCACAGCTTTGGTTGACTTTAGTGGTAGGCAGAAAAAGCAGTTCTCTTCCAACCACTAAAGTCAACACACTCTTACAATGCTCACTTAATCAATGCTCTTGTTAAGCAACGTTGAGTCAACAGTTATGCATGACATTTCACCTCTACACAAACAGTCTAGATAGGGTGGTGAATGGTTAAGAATGAAACTATACAAAATGTTCCAGACTACCATATAGCAGGTGTAAAAAGCAGGATTAATTGAGATCTTTGAGCGTCTTAATGAAGTCACATAGTTTTTGCATACATACTATTACTCACCTGGATTTGTCAAAGTTTTTGCCAGTGTAGGCCATCCCACAGGCAGCCCCAAGACCCTGCCCCAGAGATCCTGTAGCCACATCAACAAACTCTAGTTTCTAGAGAAAAGACAGACAGAAAAAAGTTATACAAGATATAAACAGTGACTTGTACATATCAACACCAGAAAGGATCTCTGGATTCTTTTCTTACTGGTGTGGGGTGGCCCTCCAGGTCACAGTCGATCTTGCGGAGGTTGAGCAGATCAGACTCCTTCACGAAACCAGCCTCTGCCCAGGCAGCATACAGGACAGGTGCAGCATGGCCCTAGAGACAGGGGGGACAATGGTGATGCCAAGTCTGAGATGTGCTGATAAACTGAAGAATATCAACTTTTCTCATAAACAAAGAAATGCAAGCCAACCTTTGAGAGCACAAAGCGGTCGTTACACTGATTGCGAGGGTCATCGGTTTTGTAGCGCATGGTATGGAAGAAGAGCACAGACATGAGCTCTGCTGCACTGCAGCATGATGTGGGGTGACTGAGGAGAGAAAATGGACACACCTTGTTGGAAACTGTTCACAGTATAGATGCCATTATTTCCAAAAAACTCCACACACCATGCACATACATGCATGTGTTGCTACATCAGGAATCCTTCAGTAGTTTTTAGTCTGATAACTGGAACCACATACTGTATGCACCACAATCAGTCATTCATTCATTCATTCATTAGGAATATCACTTGTCAATACATTGTTAATTTTCACCATGATCACATCAGTTATGTTACCACATTCCAGAGGCCTTAAAAAGACAATAAGCAAACTTGTGAAACTGTTAGTTGCTGCATAGTTGTCGGAGTATTGTAACTGACATGTTTAGAAATTCCACGTTACTCAACAGGATCCCAGCTTCCCTATGTGGGTTAATTTACAAATGGCATCATTAAAACCATGCTGGAGTTATCTTCTTCAAACATCCATCATGGTCACTGCTGCATTTTATAATAAAAAACCCCATGCCTTGTTTACCCCTTGTCCTTCTGTTGAGTGATAACCTGCTGAGGAAGAAACTGAAGTAAATTCACAAAAGCCGAAACAAAGCCATCACATATTCAAGTGTAATGTTCCATACCAGTCAAATAATGAGGAACTACATGTGTTGAGGACAGGTTGTCAAAACTCAAAGACATCCTTTGTTACGGGACACACTATTATCAGAAAATCAGATGGCTCATAGTCAAGACATCCAGGATATAGTTCATCCATTTCCTTGTCAGTTTGCAGAAGGAAGTGAACAAAAACAGGTTTTGCATCAAACATTTCCTTTGGAGGCTACAGATGTCTTAAGGTGAGAAATTACACAATACTGCATTTCTTGGAGGGTGTAATGCAAATATAATAAAACAGTGTGCCGATTACTATGGGGACAATTAACATGTGAACACCGGGCTAGGATATTGATATTTTCATTGTCAATTAATCTGCTGAACATTTTCTCGATTAATTGTTCGGTCCAGAAAATGTTGATCACCGTTTCCTAAAGCCCAATGCGAGGTCCTCGAATGTCTCTTTTGTCCACATCCCAATGATATTCTGTTTAATGTCACAGGGGACTAAAGAAACCACATAATATTCATATTTGAGAAGCTAAAATAAGAGAATTTGGACATTTTAAAAACATCAAACAGTTCCCAGTTAATTTAATAGCTTACAACTAATCAATAAATTATTGCAGCTCTACAACATATGACAGGTGTTTTCATTGGCTGCACATAAAAATAAATGAATAATAAAAATGTCATATGTCAATGTAATAAAATAAACAACTTCCTAAAATATGTTACATGAACTGTCTTGTTTTCTTTGACAAGCTAGGAGTGTTTTAGTCCAGATCTGTCCTCCATGCACAGATTTCACATATCAGTGTGATGATACATGTGACTGCCGGCTAATTAGTGTTAACTGAAAGGCATCCAAAACACATTATTTCAATTATAGGCATTCATGATACTTGTTATATAAAACTGTAGTTTTGGATATATCCACAGATGCACCAGTTTATTGGTTTGAGTATTTTTATATAAAAGTGTCAAACTTCTCTGCTTCCAGCTTCTTAAATGTGAGTATTTTCTGGTTTATTTAGTCTGCTAATGACAGTGAGTAAATGAAGTATCTTTGGGATGTGGACAAGACATTTCAGGACTTTGTCTTGAGCTTTAGTACACACCGACTGAAATGTTTCAAGCAACTAATGGATTATTCAAGAAAATGTTGACAGATTAATAGACAATGAAAACAATTATTAACTGCAGCCCAAATCCTGACAAAACACCAAGGAAACTGAAAAGGAAGGAAGGGACATTGCATCACTGTAGATAATTGTATGCTCTGCTTGGTAACAATTACAGAGACACACCAAAACCTGTCTATGTTATATTACCTTTGATGAAGAACTGAGTCTAAAAACTTGAAAACAAACACTTCAGAGAATAACATACTGACTGATTTCTCCAAATGTGTGAAATTGTTCATTTCCTGTTGGTCTCCAAATAGCACGATCAACATTACATCTTCCATAAGCTTCAATACAACTGGCATCAAAGTCTGGAGCACATAATGTTCTATACTGCTGTAATGAACCTTCCATATTTTTTAGTGTCCTTGCACAACACTGGGAAGTCAAAGGTCGACCACAAGAATCTCTACAAAGAAAATTGCAAAGTTACACACCTCTGTCAAAAAAAGAAATGTAAACAATTCCAGTTTGGACCTGCTTTAACAGTGTCACTTCCTACAGTGGAGAGGAAGACGTCAGGTTGCCAAAAAAATGCTCCTGGCAGTTAGGATGAAGCAATACCTCAGGCTCAGGTGACCTTTTGACTGTGCACTTCTGTGGCAATCACAGATAACCATAAAGAGATTCAAAGAGTATCTGTCTGGCATTTTAAGATGCCGCTGCAACTTTAAAATTACAGCGTCAAACGGACCACGAGATTCATACTTTGGCTTGATCATGTGATTACTTGTTAGCTAGTTAAAACAGGTCGGTGATAATGACCAAGTTCATACAGTGACTCTAGCCCTAATATTGAGTTGATAGAAAGCATAAATTAGAAAGCCTAAATTCTTAGATAGCTTGCACTAACTGTACACAACTAAACAAGCCATACCATGGCTGCAATTTGTTTTCATTTACAAAAAAAAAGTATTGTTAGCTTATGCTAGTTTTACCTTTGACTGTAAACTCGAACAAACTTATCTTAAACAGTTGGTGGAAACGGTTTATGTAATTACGTGCTCGGGGTCTGCCCCTTGGCTACGATTTCCACCGCGTGAAGTTAATCTGCAGCACGTGCAACCGGGCCCCGCACTTACAACGTGCGTCTGCACAGTGACGTTACAGCATATTTTGGCGTGTTTTTTGACGCACGTTGCCATGTGATATTTAACAAGTACATTTTAGATAACATTGGATGACCTACCCAGAGTTGGAAGCGCATGTTGCCTTGATGGAGTTGATCCTGAGCTTGTTGGCGATGTCTCTCAGAGCCTGCAGGGTCTTCTCGTCGGGCTTGTGGTAGCTCGTCATGTTGTCTGGATTGATTCTTGAAGATGGCGTCCGCTCGAAAAGTTAATTTGGGTTATTACAGTCACACCGGTGCTTCCAGGTGTCCGGAATTCAAGTCTGCGCCACACCACTGCTAGCTGCCCGGTTAAAGTACACCCGAGGAGGAGGACGTACGAGAAAGAGGAGGGGGAGTCGAGTTATGTCTCCTCTTGCAGCCACTCCCATCTAATCCAATCATTGGAGGAGCAGTTGTGGGGCTAGTTGCGCAGGAGATGCTGCTTTCACAAATCCCTTTCAATATCGTGGAAAATATTTGAGATCACTTCCTTCTTGTCATTTCCTTTTCTAAGGAGTAAATCACCGATGCATAGATATGAACAGTAACACAAGAGTATCATTGTAGACAGCCATAATGTGAAGAAACTGAAGTGGTTTTGTGGTTCTACTATTTAAAAAAAATATCAGGGAATATAACCACAGAAACTGCACCCACCACTTTGAGGATTTAATAAAAATATGCAGTCTTTTCAGTTCACTTCCTGGTTGTGTACAAGGAAACTGAAAACGTTTCCTTGGTTGTGGCAGGCAACAGTTTGTTGGTGAGATGTGGAAATATGACAACTTCAGATTACTATTAATCAGACACAAGTGTATTATTTACTTCCTAATTGTATAATTTACTCGATGAACGTGTGTTGTTTTTCCATTCATATCCAGTACATGACACTGTCCCTTTAAAACTGCAGCTGGAAAGCTGCCAACAGGGAAATGGTGGCAGATTTTGCTCTCTCATCCTTACTCAGGGAAACACAGCACAGCTTGGCTAGGAACATAGGGTTCAAATACGCCCTCAAATACTTCTTATTTATCTGCCTTGTCTGGTTCTTCTTCTTTTGGTAATGCACTTTGTAATATTAAGAAATGTAATATAATATAATGGAACAGAATAGAATAGAATATGGTGTATCATATCAATATTATTTTACATTATTATATTATTATTGGTAATAGCAGTAGTAGTATTCCATAGTCACAAAGACATCACTTTACAACTTTACAGCTGATTTACTGCATTTGTACATATCAATAGACGCTTCAGAAAAAAATGTTTTCAAAAGTTAGAAGGCAATGTAAATAGCATCTTAGACATTGAAAGAACTTCACGATCAGAAATCAATAAGTTCAATATCTGAAAGGGCTAATAGATGGATTAAATACAGAGGTCACATTTAAATAATATTGAATGATTCAGCCTTGAAGAGTTTGAAGAATTAGAATTGACTGAAATTTGATGAGTTAAATCTTTTTGTACATATGTGTGTAAGGCAGGTGTAGGTAGGTGTATGTATGTATGTGTGTGTGTAGGCTATGCATATGCACCATTATACTAATCTACCCCTTTTCCTTGTTTACTTATAATTTACCGTTCTTATCATGATTACTATGTCCTTTTATTTATTTATTTATTTTAATTTTCACTATAACGTATATAAATGTTGTAAAAATGCTACACATGTGAACATTTATGAAAGCAAATATATATTTTATATATTTTCAAGAATTTATTTTTGAAAAAGTAGATCAACTGTAATAGTTTGTGTAAGAGCAAGACACAGGCAACCCTGATGTTCAATTTATGGATGATACCAAGTACATCATATAAGATAGTCTATCAAGATATACATTACTTCTCTTACAACACAACCACAGTCACCCACTTACACACACCAGGCATATGTTTTCAAGGAAGTCAAACACTTCCTCATTTTGGCCATCATTACAAATCTTAGGGGTCGGATATTTCCTCTTCTTTAAGTTCCTGAAATGACATACATGTCATTATAAAAATTGACAAAGGTGCAGCTTTTGTCTGACCATGCCAAAAATAGAATTAAGATGTTTTTTCTTAGTGTTACCTTGATTCTTTCCAGGGCCTCTGTCCTCTCCTCAGGGGAGACAGAATCTTTGTCAAGTCGCTCCAGCTGTGGCAGGAGAATCAGTACACTCAGCCGGTAGTCTGTTGATTCCACCAGAGGATTCTCAGAAATAACCAAAGCTCGCAGAGATTTTGACACAAGCCTAAGGGATTGCAGGGCATTCTCATCTAAGATGACATTGCCTCTGAGGGAGAGAGACAGAGACTTGAGTATATGAGTTATGTAATCTGGGATATTTTATTTGGTGGCTTACTGATGTTGAGTACCACCATTATGGCTGTCATGTCATTTTGTGATACAACCATGTACCTGACATTGAGGTACTGGAGACACTTCATGTTAGGGCTGAGGCCATCCAGAGTCTCGAGCTGGTTGTCTCGAAGGTGAAGTGTGGTGAGGTGCTCTAACCTCTCTAAACCTTCCAGACGTTTGATAGCATTTTGGGCCTAAATGGAGAGCAAGAATAGTTACAGAAAGTACGTTCTCTGGGTCATTACATGGTTAAGGGATAGTTTGGATTACTCTAAACGTGGATGTGTAAGGTACTTACCCATAGTCAGTGTATTACCTACAGTAGATGCCAGTCGGCACACGCCCAGTTTAGAGAAGCAGAGAGGAGTGCCAGCATGGAAGCTAACCAATGTACTGTTGTGGACAGGGTCAGCTGCAAAAGGTGTTTTAGCCACTTTAAAAAGGTCCATCTAAAAAGTCTCTATCAGTTTAAGAACACAGGAGTTGCTGGTCTACACCTGCCTTGATCTGTTAGTTTGTTTGTGTTATTATGTGACTTAAGTAAATCTGAACTGTCCTTTTACAACATCAGAGTCCCACAAGAACCCAACAGAAGCACCTCGGAAGCCGTCCTTACAAACTGTTTTGAAAAGGGCAGACATGTCTAACATGGACTAACTACAACCAACTCTTCTTCTTTCAATGACAAAAAATACTCTCCACTTCTGATATAACTGATGCTATCGCAGCATCTGCACTAATCTCTTCAGAAGCCGCCACTGTTTGTTTGAGATTAGTCACTTATATGGATGTTTCCTGCTGTCTCACTTGAAGCCTGGCAAGATGGATTTGTGATGGATTTGCATGATCCTGTGAATTAGGTAAACAGATCGAGGCAGCGGTAGACAAGCAACTCCCATTTTCTGTGAGATGCAATTACTAATTTAACCAGTGGTGTTTGTTTGGTTTGAGTAATATTAACTGATATAGATTTTTTAAGGTGGACCTTTTTTAAGTGGTTAAAATACCTTTTGTTGCTGACCCTGTCCACAACAGTGCATTGCTTAGCTTCCACACTGGTACTGTACTCCTCTCTGCTTCTCCAAACTGGGTGCGTGCCAACTGTTATCTACTGTACGTAACACACTAACTATTGATAAGTATCTCATACAACAATCTCAACTATCCCTTTAAGGCTGGTGTTAAAGGATCAACCTCATTAAGTTTGTCAGTGCTATTAACCAAATTATAGTAGTTTTATTACCAGATATAATTGCTGCAGGTTGGGAAGGTTGATGCCATCAGTAGTATCCAAGCGGTTTCCCCTCAACTCTAAAGTTACCAGGTTGGCAAAAAAGCTGCTCTTAAGATCCTTCACTGTCTGAATACCGTTCCCTGTCAGAGAGGTTTCAAAATCTCATGTCAAGGCATTTCATCATTCCTCATTTGACTGACCTCACTATAGGAAACTCAGGACAAGTGTATCGTTTTTTTCCCAATTGTTTAAACATGTTTCCTGAAATTATAGCTACATTTCTCAAAACTGTAAACACAAACCTGAAATGAGTAACCATTTTGTCAAAATTCCAAAAATCTCTTGTAAAAATGAAACACTGCATCCAAAACAATGTTCTCTCCTCTCAAAACTGCTTCTTTCCACCAAAATGATACACACATCTATCATATGAATATCTATTTAAGAGCACCAATTTAAAAACTGGAGTGATATATTTAAAACATGACTATCAAAATAGTTTCATTGGCCATGTTCCATGTTACAGTGAAATGTATAAAATTGTGTAGAAATTGTTTGATTTTTCTGTCTCTCTGGGGGTGTATGTATAAAAGTTTTTCCCAATTGTTTAAAAATGTTTCCAGAAACTACAGTTAAATTTCTCAAAATTCTAAACACAAAATAAAAGTTTTAACCATTTTTTCAAAACACTGCTTTTTAAAACCACGATTCTTTCCATTAATAACACTACACACAGCTCTCATATGGATATCTCTAACAGCATCAATTTAAATACTGGTGTAATAAATTTAATACACAACTATCAAAAGACTGTTATATTTGTTTTGGCTTCATGATGCCACGTTACATATTCAAATATATAAAACTGTGTAGAAATGGTTTCCTTTTTTTTTTTTTACCTTTTTCAAAGTTTAGGCTTTTTTGTCCCAAAATATCATGTTACACACAGCATAAAGGCTGTTGCTATATTGTACTATAATACAATACTGTGAATATACCATATAAATATTGCACTGACACAATCATTGTAATGGCATTCTAAAAAATGCACATTTGTGCAGATTCACTGAGCTTCAGTTGGGCCTAAACTAACTTACAACCCAGCTTCACAGAGTCTGTAACTGTATAGTTGATACTGTATTGTTAGAGGTCTGAGACACGTTCCCTATTTTGGCAGAAGTCACAGTAATTGCATTCCGTCATTGTTAGGCCATGATTGAAATTTGGACTTCATGAGAAACACTGGTTTGCCTTCCTCCTCCTTTCTGTTCTTCATACTGCTCTTTATTTTCCCCAACACAGTAGTGCTCACCTGGGGCCTCTTTTATGCTCTGACAGGTGACTGAAGTGTTTTGCCAATTGAGTTTGAACAGGTGTGAGCAGAGAGAGACCAAGGTAGCATTTTGAATGTCAGTGTTTCCCAGGTGAATTAAGTGTGCTAAATGATGTAATCTGTGCTTAGACCTTAGCAAAAATGTGAATTAGAATTTCTATTTAAGAGAAAACAATGGAATGTTGTTGATACATGAGCTTTGAGTGTTTAGACGTGTGTGCACAGTTCCAGTTTTTGTGCATACACATTTGAGAAAAACTGTAAGAATTGTTAAATAAAAAAATATTAACAATAATTTTTAAAGTAAAAATTATTAAATTGTGTCCCCCTAGAGGGCTTTTCCTGTCAGTGTACTTTTGCTATTTCCACGTTGACATGTATTTGTGTGGTTATTTGAGCATTCACTCAGACAAATTCCAATCAATGTCTTGTTGAGATGAATCTTTATGAAATCAGTGCATAAATATGATAAAGTGCATGGTGAACCTCCTCTTCCTCTCATTCTGCCTCTCTTGTCTTCATGCTGCTTGGGTTTTCCCCAGCACAGAGGTCACCTGAGGCCTCTTTTCTGTTCTGACAGGTGAATGGAGAGTTTTTCCAATTGAGTTCGAACAGGAGTGAGTTGGTAATTAGGGTGAGGTTGGCTGGTTTTCCAGGTAAACAAAGTGTGCTAAATTAGATGATTTGTGCTTAGACATTCGCGATAATGTGATAAAGAATTTCTACTTGAGTGAAAACAATGGGACTGTGCTTAGAATGAGCTTCAAGTTTTAAGGCTTGTGTGCATAACTCCACTTTTTGTATGAGAAAAACTGTAATACGTCATGAGTCATTCACATTGTGTCAAAAACATGACAGGTCCTATCCTAACATAAACCCAACAGACCAACCTGTAAGATTAAGGCTCTCCAAGGCAGGCCCAACCAGTCCATCCAGGTCTGTTAGTCGGTTCACCGCAATACTCAGCCACTGCAGGTAGGTCAACTGAGGGAAAGGCTGCCCTTTGAAGCATGACACAGCATTATTGTCAACCTACGGGAGAAGATTTTGCATTTGAGATTTAGCATCAGTTAGAGTGAATGATACTGGCAGCCCCTGAGATGTACTTTTCTAAATAAATAAAGAAGAGAGGTCCTTGCCTTCAGCCAGAGCAGCTGGGTCAGAGATGCCAGAGGAGAAAGATCAGTGAGGTGGTTGTTGGATACATCCAAAAAACGTAAGTGAATAAAACTGTTGACTGCAACTATGTCACTAAGTCCTCTGAGGAATAAAGTGATGGCAAAAGGTAAAATTAGTATAAAATCAACAAGGTAGCTACAATCAAAGGAGTATAATCTAAACTCAAAGTTACAGAGAGAATGCAGTTTTGCATTGCAGGTATTTTTGCCCCCTTACTTGTCTTTCAGGTCCAATCTGACAAATGCACATCCAAGCCCATTTCCTGTTCGGCACAGTAATGACAGCCCCTGACTTATGGTCTCTTGGGTCAAAGGGCAAACCTGTACCTATGAGAGGGAAGATATCAAATAATTATCCTTGTCCAAATTGTTGGTGGCACTAACTTACAAGAGATTACTACAGTATAGGACCTCACCAAGGTTTTTGTTTGCACGATCGATCATACAAACCACCCATGGAGCTTTTTAGCCATAAATTGAGCCTCCCATGGAAGACTTATTCAAATATGACTGAGATGTCTGCCTTCTCTAAAATATAATGAAACTAAATGAAACAAATGGCACCAAAAACATTTGAAAAACTCAAAAGCAATGTCTCTTTCCAGAAATCATGACCTGGTTACTCAAGATACTCAACATATATTGTGAGCAGTTTCTTATGGGAACAACATTCGATCTGTACAGAAATACAGAAAGCGTTCCTTTAAGAATTTTGTTGTTTGTGCTTTTTGGGAACAAAACACAGCTCCAGAGGAATTCAGCCTCCGGAAACAAGATAATTCACTACATTTTTGTGTGGATGTCCAGTCAGTGTTGATGGTAAATGTAGACAATTTAAGCAATAAATTTCTCAGTGTGTGCTATGTTGACAGAGAAAGCTGAATTCTCCAGCTGCAAAATCTGTTGTTCTTCCTGCTTCCAGTGATGTCGCAGTGATGTTCGTGTTAAAGAAAAACTACAAGCTATTTCAGCTTGGATCTTTCATTTCCGCCCCTTGGTACCCCATTAGTATGCTAGATGAGTATTTTTGCACCTAATGCTATGTAACAGCTATAGACTAGGGTGGTGATACACAACAACATAGCCGTGGGTGTTAGAAGCTCCTGGTCAATATCGCACTCTCTGAGAAATGTCTTGCTTCAATGCACTAACTGGATAGCCACATGAAGAGTAGTGAATTCTCCCTTTAACTCAGTCATTCTCAAACTTTGGTCCCCCTGGTGAAGCACAGAACTACTGCATTGGTGTGGATGACCCGGGGAAAACTATGGAGTGAAATTAAGATGAATGAGTAGGGTTTTATGTAGGCAAAACAAGAGTTAGCTGATGTTATTATGTTGACATTTATTTCACTAAGTTTCTTTGCCTTTCATTGTTAATGACTGATAAATGCATTGTGGGTTACGGGGTCATGAGCTTTTTTTTTTTTAACATCTGAAACATGGATAACCTGGTGCTGTCTGGGGGGATGGGGTGAGGAACACCACATTGAAGTTGTGTGGGGTAGGTATAGATGACACCTTAGATTTTTTAGGGAATGGTATAATGACTTTGTTTAATCCACCTGTTTAAGCCAACATCCTTTAATAGTATGCTATTCTTGTGATTTAAGTTAATATATACTGACAGCCCAAATTCGAGGTAACAACTAAAAACATAAGTGAGTCAAACGTGTTTAATGGTGTAATTCGAGGTATATATTTCATCAGACGTTGTCCCTCAGGGTTACCTTCTCGTCCTCTTCGACTCCTTGTTGTGTTTCTTCCTCTCCATCTACATCCGACAATACTGCATCTTCATCCAACTCAGACATTCTGGTCAGTTTGGTTTATGTTTTCATAAAAAAGTAGCTAGTCCGGGTTTAGACACTATCGAATGAAGAACTGACGAGGCTAGCCGGTCAAGCTAACGCCAGATGTACTTTATGACTGTTGGAAGGCCTGCCAAGTTACAGCAGCTAGTTAACGTTAACCTGTCAAACTGAATTCAGCCATGGAGCTTTATATTACAACTATTACAACGATACCAAAATGCACCAACCAACGAATCAAGTAAACTTACTAAATACAAGCTAGTGTTAACGCTTAATGAAACTAGCTTAACTGCAGTTTATGTCTCACGATCCCCACGAGCAAAGAAAGACCTGCGTTTGTTCTGGTTGCCATGGAAACTCAACAGCCGCAACATAGGGACAACTGAAGACAAGTTTGATGGGTTCGTCGCTTGATTGGAACGATATCGCGAGAACGATCATTTTAAACCAAGCCTCGATCTTTCCATATCCATAACCAACTCTTTTTTGTCCCTAAACTTATTACATCTTGTACACTGTTGCCACAGTGTAAAGTTAATTTGTAGAACGCGCACAATAATAACACAACGCATACAAATGTGGCAAGAATTTCGCGAATTTAGGGTTCCTATCGAGACACGACCAATCATTTCAGGGACAATTTAACGCGCTTTTTTGTAGTTCAGGGATCCTCAACTTGCTTTACCCGGAGGCCACTTTTGAAAATAAAAGGAGAGCAGGGGCTTTACGGCATATAATAGCTGCAACTGCATTTTCGTTGTAAATGCTTTGGTAAAATTTTAAAGACTTTATACAATATTAAACATAGCCGGAACCTCTTCCATCATGCAATCACTGAAATGTTTAAATGATTCATTAACATAAACCATAATCATAAACTGCTTCTACCAGAGATGGAGTTAATAGCATTTTAAGCTCCTGTAGTATGGAATACACATTTAAGGAATGAGAATGATCCTTTTCTGCATAACTTTTGCTCCTCTTCAGCTAATAGTGGTATTCTCCTGCATAGCTCATAGGTCCTACTACATTCTGAAAACCTGAAAGGCCATCATGCAAATATCATCCTTCTCTGTTACTAACAGCCTCATTTTTTTTTTTTTTACCAGAACGTCCCTCCTTCCTGGGAAAAAACAGCATGAATCATTTTATTTTTAGTATGTATTAGATAATGGTCTGAGGGCCACCGGGCACCCTGTTGGGTGAAAGATTTTACCCGTGGGGCTCAAGTTGAGTATCACTGCTATAGGCCAAGGTGTTGCATTAGAGGCCTCATAAACAAGAGTTACAATATATTCCTCTTTTTAACCACCAATTTGCAAAAACACAGTTTGGAAATTTCAAGTTAAAATGTTGAAATCTGGGCTACAGTTTACTGGCTTGACTACACAAGACATCAAACATTGATAATGATGAAAATGTGTTATTCTGAATTCATTTACATGAGCTTGATGAAACACAGTCACATTATTGAGCAAATACAGAAATAAAAAATAACTTTCTCCGGACATAAAATGCATAACATTGTGAATTCATGACAAACTGAGAACTTTTTTCATCTACACACTGGTGTTAGTGTGACTCTGTCCAGTTCACAAGGCCACAGTCTCTAAAATGTATACACAGTTCATGCCCAGATACGTCATTCACTGAATGACAAGGCATATAGCATTAAATTAAAAATAATCTATGGTGCATAGACAGTAATATTAGAAAATCCCATTTGCTGCCATAAAGATCTAAACTGATCTTTCATTTTCCAACAGCAAATGTTTCCCAACCACATAAAGCTTGTTTATCACACACAAGCTGTGAAGCAAGTGAGAACTCAAAACTGCATCATTCAGGAAGAAAGCAAAAAAGTGCATTCTGTGCAATATCCTGACATCCTCTGCTACAGGATCAGTTCATATGAGTGTATTACCACTGTTGAGGTAATTGTGATGTGAAACCTAAATTAAGAGGTTTATCTAAAGATATCTATATGATGTTAATGGTGACGTGTTGCGTGCTAGGCTTTGTCATTGTCCTGTCTGGGTCAGGAGGTTGAGACTTCAGGGAGATGGCTCACTCCACTTGCATATTGCGCAGTAGAAGCCCCTTTTTCACGCCTCCCTGCAGCATCCTGGCACCGAGACTGGTGCCTGTGATCCCATCACTGAAGAGACAAAAGACAATAAAACACTGTAAGTAGAATCTGTAAGAAGAAAAAGTCATACCCACCATTACTGGGTAATGGTTGTATTGGCACAGCTGTGTGTTGTAATGGAGTAATCAACAGGCCTTCCAATAACTTACTTAATATTTTACTTAAACAGTACCAGAGGAACAATGCATGGCAGTATCCAGTGTTTTGTAAATGACAACTTTGGCACACACCTCACACCAACTGAAAACATGACACACGTGTGAGACCCTGTGTCCACCAAAGTATTTTTGGCCAGCTGAAAACACCACGTGCTCTTCTGAAAACAGGGAGCACATCAGAGCACTTTGGAGATGTGGCATTATTTCAGTTGAGATCCTCTGGTTGCTATGATACAGAATATCAGTGGAAGTAAAGGCTGATTTATGCTTTGCAAGTATCTAAATTTTTTTTTACCATATCATACAGCCCTGGTTTGGTTCAAGAGCTGAAGTTTCATGAGTACAAGCAGGGCACAGTTTGTGGTAGCCCATTTGTCCCGCCCCTCCTATCCCGTGTTTGAATGGCTGGCTAAAAGTAACATAGACAAGTCAAGTGTTTGACCCAAAGATGAACATTTTCCAACTCTCAGCAACCAGAATACAATGCTTAATACCGAATAGATGCTTAGAGCCTTGTCAGGTTGCTGGTGTTTGTGACAGAATGTAAATATGTGCTGTTCCCACTGGAAACAATTCAAAAAAAGATACTGGCCTCAGAGAAAAGTGCTTTGGTGGACACAGTCCCTATGACATCAACAAGTCTTGTTTGTTATATCACTGCTGCTTACATGGGGTTAAACTTCCTCCTCTTAGGATCAGGAGTTTCAGGTCCATCTGCAAGTCTCTGCAACCAAAAATAGAGGACAATGGAAACAATATTGACTGCACTCAATCCGTAACAAACATAAATTAGCCTATGTAATGTTGACCAACTCCTGCAGTCAGACCCCAAGGCTTGACCAACCTCTTTGCTGGCAGCTTCTTGCTGGACTCTCCTCTGCTCCAAGTTTTGCTGAAGACAGACAAGTAAAGAGATGCAAGTTTAGACATTATTTCAAGGGGAGCGTAATTAGATTGTAACTATGTCATTTAGACACCTTTTAGGCAACAAGTAGTAAAGAATCTATGAGAAAACAATTTAACAAAATACACTGAAAACTGTTTGGCCTTCCAGACAGGAGTGAACACATATTCCTTATTATATTGTTTATGCAAGTTTTGTAACAATGTGAAATTACACCGAAAGTGTTTGTGTAACCACCTTATGTAGCTCAGAGAGCTGCTGGTGCCTGATGAGGGCTTCCTTACTGGGGAACTGCCTCCTACACAGCAGACAGGCCAGTTTAACCCAGTCTGTCATTCGCCCTTCTCTCTCATCCTTCTCGCCACCTTCCTCTTCGCTGTCAGTTTCTCCGCTGTAGGCAGGGACCAGGCCCTGCTGCTGAGGTGGGGAACGCTACAGCAATAAGATGCAAGAACAAAGGCTGAGCAGCAAATAGACATAATAAAGACATCACAATAGTTTGCTTGAAAAAAGCTTGTAACATCCTCTCCAAAAGACAGGGTGTTAGAGAAACTATGAAGAAAACTGAAGAATACAGATATATAACAAGAAGATCACTGTGAACAGTACCTGATTGCATAAAACACATTAAGCTTCAAACTAAAGTTCGCCTCTAAAGCAAAATTTTCCCCTAAGCTTAGGGGTGCACTTAAATGCATGAAGACTCTTAGGTTGTCTCCTTGCTTAAGTATTTAGACTATGGCTTTCATGGCAGTTACTGTCATAGTACAGCTAGGGCTGGGCTAAACATTGATATTATATCAATATCATGATATGAGACTAGAAATCATCTCCGATTTTGGAAATCTTTACATAGTGATATGACATAGGTGTTGTCTTTTACTGGTTTAAAGGCTGCATTACAGTAAAGTCATATGATTTCCTGAACTTATCAAACTGTTCTAGCTGTTCTATTATTTGCCTTTACTCACTTAGTCATTATAACCACTTTACTGATGATTATTTATCAAAAATCCTGTTGTGTTAATAATTTGTGAAAGCACCAAGAGTCATGCCTACAATATCATCGCAAGGTCAATACTGAGGTACTTATTGTGATATTTTATGTGAGATTTTCTCCATATTGCGCAGGCCAACTTTATATCCTGTTGGGTAGTTTTATCTGCTGCACTGCATCATATTCTAAGATCATCTCTATCTGAGAATCTATGTTACAGTTTGCTGTTTTGCAGAAAATGTGCTTATTGAGATATATATTGTATATCGCGGCACAGCGTAAAAATATCAAGATAATATCTATAATCCATATCACCCAGCCCTAAATACAGCACATGCACATTTCAGTTACCATGATTATGCTTCACTTACATCATTCAAGTAATAACATGTCATATTACATTATTGTCAGTGTTTGCAGCTCCTCCAAAATGGACAATAAAGAGAATACAAAAGGTTGTTTGTTTTCCTTAAAAATATGGAAAGAGCAAGCATGTAACCCAAAGTACATTTAACAAACCAGAACAAATAAGCAAAAGCAGATGATGTGGCAAGAGGTAATTCACAAAATCAATGTGAGAAATAGTGCTGTGAAACAAACCCTAGATTATTTTTATTTAC
Source organism: Lutjanus campechanus (assembly GCA_027495735.1). Classification (NCBI taxonomy): domain Eukaryota; kingdom Metazoa; phylum Chordata; class Actinopteri; order Lutjaniformes; family Lutjanidae; genus Lutjanus; species Lutjanus campechanus. Next base: position 6,530 of record JAJHUR010108793.1, on the reverse strand, counting down.
TCATGAAACTTGAATAAAAGTATAACTGTGACTGCAAGAAAAGAGATAGCCAAACACTGACAGGAGACAACTAAAACTTTGAGTTTCAATACAAGTAGCAAGTTACAATTCGCTCATGGTGTCCAGTGGGTTTTCCCTGTCCTGAAAAATACATCTCAGCACCTACTCCTCTTCAATCACCATAAATTAGACACAAAATGGTCAAAGAGAAAGATGGTCACTAAGCAGCCTCTAGCAACACATAAGGAAATGTTTGAGTAGGAAATGTTAAATACTTCAGAGATCAAGGGTTTTCCCTTACAGCATTCTGAGGAAATCCTTATGGTGGTTGTATGCAACTAATTTTTTCTTAAGGCATTCTTAGATGAAAATTTTAATTGCAAACCTTAGCCTAAGTGGTTTTATGCAAATGCACACAGGTCCTTACCTCTGTACTTTGCCGGATCTGGTCCAGAAACATCTGAGGCCGTTCAGACAGTGCCCCCTGCAGGACAGAAAAGCAAAATGACTGGGGTTATCAGCTCAGTTTATCATACCTTATCTTATTCAGACATTGTTATTACTTGCACTGGGGGAGGATCAGTGGTTGTAGGAGCCTAACCAAGAATCCTCTGGTTGACAGACACAACTATCGCCAGTCACTATAATATCCTGCTGCCCTGATGGCACACAGGTGTTTAGAGCTAAAAATGTGTGTCTGTATAAAGATGATATACCTTTTTCTCCAGAACAGCATAGCCTGCGTCAGCACTCGCAGATTCTCTGCGATCATCGAGTCGACTGTGGCCAGGTGCTCTTGTGTATCCAGGTGGTAGCGCTGTGGAGCCGACGGCAGGGGAGGAGGACACAGAGCGCATGTTCTCCTTGTGTCTATTGAGACTCTTTGCCCAGCGCTCCATATCTTTGGCAATCTATCAATATAAACCCCAAGAGATGCAAGTTAGACAATTAAATTGACTGCGCAGAGAAGATTTACAATTTTGAAATGTTGTATTCCAGGGGTGACCCAATACAAACAACACCTGCATAACAAAATGCAATCCAACTCAAGTCGCCCTTCAATAAATACGACTATGGTGAAGGCTACATTTTTCAATTTTTGTTGAGAAAATGTAAGAGGTGTTAAAGGTGCTAAAGAAGTGTGTTATACTGTAAGATATTACTGTTATTTTGTCCACTAACAGAGGTGTTAAATCATACATACTGAAATTTAACAGACACTTGTTTTATGTCTGCCTTTTTGCAGGGTTTTACAAACATCCAATCAAAAAACAAAGAGCGATTAATTTTCTCTGCTTATCTGTCTTTTACTATTATCCATTATGTAGAGTACCTGTTGAGCAGTTTTATTCTTGGGTTTGTCTTTTTTCTCCTTGCTGCCAGGGGACACAAACAGTGAGTCCGAATTGGCTCCACTCATGGGAGCTCCTTCTGTGTTCGCCTGGCCGGTGGCAGCAGGAATGTAGGTCTGCTTCTCTCCATCCCAGTACATGTACTGCTGAGTGTGAGGGTTGTAGTAGTACTGTAAGGAAGACAGGCACACAAAACCAGACTGAAATGCTGAGTAAGAGGACACACTGAGAAATGTCTTTTAAAAAGTGCTGGCATTACGTTTATATTGCAGTACACCACCACTCTTTACCTGGGAGTTAGGGTCATAGTAGAGACCTGTGAGCGGGTCGTAATAGTAGCCAGAACTTTCGTCATAATGGTATGTGGACACATCTGGCACAGCTACAGTCAAAGACACAGGACATTCACCTCAGGGTCAGATATCAAATTAAAAAAGAATTATCAACAAAGGTTAGTTTGACTTTTACTGAGCAGAATGATGATTCATACAACAACAGAGAACAAAGGCCAAACTAAAAACTGTTCTGCCTATTAAAGGCTATCCATTGCACAGAATTTTTAATGGACCCAGGTGCTCATTCAGTTGGCAACTAGTGATGCACTAGTAAAGATCTTGTGTTCCAGGAGCAGTCAGATTTTTTAAGGATCAATCAATACAAAAAAGATCAATAGAACCCCCTTCAGCTGCTAATCATATCTCAAATGGCTTTTGATAGTGTCATTATTTTGTGTTATTTGTTTGTACTGTGAATGCATGTATATATACAGTACTGTGTGTGTGTTTGTAAGTCCAGTAAAGCTGCTAGATAGAGCATCCATTTTTCAGCTCATAGTGGTATTTGACACTTGAGACAGCAGACAGCAGCAGACAGGAGTAGAGAAAATGCTTATTTTTTTCACAATTTTGAAACCCAATTTTATATACTGTGATTTTTTTTAATCATTCAAATTTGGCTGGGTGGTTAATTACATATTTTTCTGTGGTGTGACAAATTCAGAACACACACAAAGGCTTTACAGCTGCTTTTCAAATAGACGGTCGCATATTACCCCCATACTAATGTCCCTTCATTGGCTTCCCGTTTCATTTAGGATACAGTTTAAAATTCTCACCCTTACTTACAGAGCATTACACAACCAAGCACCTGCCTATATCACTGAACTTCTCCACCCTTATTCCGCTGTTCGCCCTCTTAGGTCTAACAATCTAAATCTGTTATCGGTCCCACGCACTCGCCTTAAGACCCGTGGTGATCGAGCCTTTGAGGCCATAGCTCCTAAACTATGGAACGCTTTACCTGCACCTTTACGCTCGGCTGATTCTGTGGACTCATTTAAAAAGCATCTAAAGACTCACCTGTTTAGGCAGGCGTTTGGGTGACTACGTTTGCATCTCGTGTTCTAATGTATAGCCATATATTGTTATTATTCTTTGTAATCATTGCTCCTTGTTTTCCTGCACTGTATTTTGTTTTTGTTTTTTTTGTTTTTTTTTTAATGCTGTGTAAAGCACTTTGTGGCTTATGCCTGTGAAAAGTGCTATATAAATAAAATTTCTTCTTCTTCTTCTTTTGCATTCCCCTTTGGGATTGAACACAACAGATAAATTCTCAATCTATATAAAACACTGGACACACAAAGCCTTACGGTATTGCTGAAGCTCGTGTTCAGTGCCTGGGGTAGCAGGTTGGCTGGGAGCAGCTGGCTGTGGTTTTCCTACTATTTCAACCTGTGGAGAGACTGGGCTCTTAAAAACAAGAAAATAATGGCACAAAGTATCCTAATGCAGGAACACATGAGACAGAGAGGGAAAGCTAACAGTAATACTGCACCTGTGTGACTGGTGTGGTGGTCGCTGTGGTGATGAGAGCAGTCTGTGTGTGAGTCAGAGGCTGCTGCACGACTGTTGATCCAGATGTCACCGTCTCAGATGAAATTGCAGCTGCATGTTGGCAAGCACACAGAAACCAGTGGCTAAGTTCAACTGCAATTCAATTCAAATTTATACAGCTATGGAGACCCTATGGGTGATAGGCCCTATATACTTAGCATATGTGATACCAACCTGGGGCTGCTCCTCCTGCGTATGCCCCTATCAGAGCTGCTCCCGCACTGGGCAAAGCAGCAACCCTGACATCTGCCTGGGCCTTGAAAGTTGTGCCATCCAGCCCTGAGTACTCATTTCCCTCCTGACTGTATGTTACTGCTGCCCCCTGCTGATACACTGCGGAATCTATACTCTGGCCTCCACCTGATCCATTCTGAGCCGTCTGAGGATGAAAAAGATTTTAAAAAGTGAGGCAAAAACTCAAGAATACAATCATAAATACACAATTTGAAACTAAAGATGTGTAGCACCCTCATGTTTTCTTTGCTGCACTGATAAATCGTTCAGACAGGTTACCTGTGTGACAGCCCACTGTGCAGCAGCTATAGCTGTGCTGGCCACTGTAGCAGCACTCACTCTGTTGCCGTCAGTCAGGAATACGTCACTGGCATGTAAAAGAGGCAGGGAGAGGGTTTCAGTGGATGGCCTACATTTCAAAACAGCTTTTCTTTTGACACTAAAATACAACAGTCCCTCTATTTTTAGACTACTAATTTGTTTTGGGTTTTTTTTTTTTTGTCTTCTACAAAGCTATTTCTGATCCACGCTATTCAGATGGCCACTATGAGATTTAATTTGATGTGGTAATGGCTGAGTTGAGCTCACAATATTCCATTTGTGCAATAGCAATAACATGCAGTGTTGTGTTTTCTCCGCTGTGAATTTTGGGTGTGGGAGTGTTTACCGTTTGGAGCCTTTGGCAAACTCCACAACAATAGTTTTCCCATCAATGGAGAGAGCTGGCTGGAGAGCCTGTAAGATCTGGAGCAGCTGAGAGGCCTCCTGTTAATAAAAACAAACAGAGACCTGTGAGTTAGTGTGGGTGCATTTGTGTGTAATTGCCTTAAGTTTATTTCAAAATCACCAATACAGAACGATGGCAAAATGTTTTTTTTTATGGATTCATATAATGGCTTATGCATTGACGGTTTCCCATCAGAAAAGACTGTCTGACAGCAAACTAAAGTGAAGAAAATATGCTAAAGCGTACACTGATATTGATTTTTTTTAGGTGGACCTTTTTTAAGTGGCTAAAACACCTTTTGTTGCTAACCCTGTCCACAGCAGTTCATTGCTTAGCCTCTGTGCTGGTACCCCTCTCTACTTCTCCTCACTGGGGGTGTACCGACTGGCATCTACTGTAGCTAATATACTGAATATGGATACCTCAAATAACAACACATCAAATAATCGTAACTATCCTTTCAAATGCAAGAGAATAATAATTCCAAAATACATCTGTCTAGCACTGATGTGTGTGTGTCTGTCTCATCATTTTTCTCACCACTATGGTAGAGAGCTGCAGAAAGGCAAAGCCCCTGTTGAGATGTGTGTGTTTGTCCTTGATTAGGCGAACATTGGAGGGTGAGAGAGTGGCAAACGGAGCCAAAGCAGATAAGATGGCTTCCAATGAAGTATGCGGACCAAGGTTTCTTAGTATCAGAGCTGGTGAAGGAGAGAATGAGAGAATAATTCTTAAAAGGATACTCCACTTTACATGATAACCCACTCAATATGTACTCGCTACTATGCCGATGTGATGATAGGTGCAGATCTTCAGTTCACAAAACAATCCTTGAGTTTCAGCGGAAAACAGGGGCGAGACTTCCGCATGTTATGTCATTAAGATATATACGAAGTCTCACGAGATCGACACCATGTTTACATCCTACCGGCTACATGCTACAGCTGACATTTTGACTAAAAACATGGCATAAATGGCGTCTTTTGCAGTTAATTTTTAATGTTGCGGCTCGTGGACACTTGGATTACACCACACAAGCAGGATGGAGACATTTTGTGTTTATTTTGTGTTCTTTTTTTAACGTTTTATCCGTGGCCACTATTCACTGCTATTGTACTGGATGAGGCTGCTACCCTGTTTTCTGCTGAAACTCCAGGATTGTTTTGTGAACTGAAGATCTGCACCTATCATCACATCGGCATAGTGGTGAGTACATATTGAGTGGGTTATCATGTAAAGTGGAGTATCACTTTAATCACAAGATTTATCAATTCATTTATCAGGTATGAGACAGTGCTGTAAAAACAAGTATTCTATGATGCCACGTTATGGTATATAACAAGAGATAGGGCTGGGTATTGTTCAAAAATTTTCGATACCGGTACCGATACCGATACCGATACCTTCACTTCGATACCGGTTCCTGAACGATACTTTTTTCGATACCAGTTTTATAAAATCAATTGTAACAAAAAGAAAATTACATTACACATTACGGTACAAATGTTTAGTTTTATTTTTCAGCTTTGGGATTTTTCCACTCAAAGCAGTTTTCTAACATAAAAAATAAACAACAAATAGTTTTCAGTGCAGAAAAAAAAACGGTTGCAAACAAGTGACAAGTCAGTGTGTAGTGCTCACTGCTGCATACTAAGGACCTTACTGAGCCTTCACATAGCAGTTCTTCAGAAAAATCAACATGTCTGCTTTCTCAGGCAACAGACAAGCCCCCACCCTAATCCATGGTGGGATTAAGGTTAAATTATTTTAAAAATGCTCTTGGCTTTGATATGTCTGTCTGTAATTATCACCATAGTTGTGTAATGTAATAATAATGATAATAGTAATGATAATGGCAATAATATTAAAAACTTCAAACTTCTATATACTATACATACATTAGATCATTACACACTGCACAACAGAATACACAACTACAGTCTGGCTCAATGTCCCGCCTACGGCACTATCTGATTGGTTAAAAGTTACAGGTAACCAATCAACACAGACACACTGTGACAGGGTGAGACAGAGCTGCACCGGTGATCAGAGAGGAGCCGTGTAGAAGTTAATACAGCTGATATATATAGATTTTCAATAATTATCACAGTTTTATGATCTGTTTCTTTGACGACAGCATAGTTACATCAGTGAAAAAAGTTATGGTCTGGATTTCACTCAAGACGATGTGACGGATTTTAAATCAGTCGCTGTTCTCACAGACGCGCTGCAGCATCTGTTCTGTCTTTTGAGATTTCGGGTATTATAACTTCTACAAAAGTAACAGCGACAGTAAAACTATGATGCTCAGACGTAGACCGCGGG
>JAJHUR010108791.1:4332-24418 GCA_027495735.1 Lutjanus campechanus | reverse complement strand
GCACCTGGAGGTTTTAAATGCAAAATCATGTTAGAACACTAAGGGGCAGACTTGACACCTCAAACACAAGCAAACCATAAACTAACCTGCAAATGTGCTGTTAAAATACACTGTTCTTAAAATAAACAGTGTATTGAAATACATTTTTTCAAGTAAGATGTTAGAATGTAGGAAATATTGGAAAATACAGCAATGAAAATTAAAATCCTGATGTATTTAACGCCTCCTGACCCATGTTTCCTTTTAATTTTACAACTGAATAATGAACTCAAATATATACTGAATATTAAATCTGAACTAAATACAGTATATTGCATGACTGAATTATGTCAAAAAGTCTTAAAGTTATCCTGCGGTGATGTTTGATGTTGCACTGACATTTTCATCCTGTGTGCTGTAACAGTTTTCAGGAGGCACAGGCTCTGCCATATTGGTCCGCGTGATGTAAGTCAGCCTCAATCCCTCTGTGGCTCAACACACACACACTCAGGTAGTGGATTAGCGTGACGTGTGTGTATCTTGAGAGCAGTTGAGCAGCTTTGGAGACGCCTTTGGAGCAGAGCCAAATGCACTAGGGAAGCACAGAGCAAAGGCAGCACAGGACAGTGAAGTGCACATCAGATCCGGATCAGAAAGCATTAGCACATAACTCAGTATTTAGAGTGTATGAGCACCTCTGACGTCATAAAAAAGAGAGAGTGTTTGTCACCTGGAGACGGATACTGTGCATCATTTGATAGTCGATGCAGTTGCAGAAGATTGTAGTGCTCGAATTACATCTCCTATTATCACTACACTGCTTTGCACTGCTTCAATTCTCACCTGCAGCACCCCTAAAATTGTACCTATCCATGCAAATAGTTTTGATTTTCTTTTGCCCAGATTTTGAGACATCTGTCCCTGAGATTAATTGGTGATGCTCAATAAAAACTTTTGAACTGAAAATTGTCCAAACAAAATTCCAATTTAATTTAAAATGATAATTTGACATTTTGGGAAGCACACTTGTACAGCTCACTGCTGAGAGTTTGAAGAAGATTGGCACCACCCTCATGTCTGCACACTAATTATGAAACTAAAGCTAGCAGGCATTTAGCTTAGCTTAGCATAAAGACTGGAAGCAGGGGATAGCTAGCCTGGCTCTCCTTGTTTTATGTTTTTCATTAAATCCATATACCAACATAAAAAAAACAAACATATTGTGGATTGTTTGTTTTTGTTATTTACAGTAGAAGAGAGACAAATTTGAAGTAGCTAGCTAAGTAACGTTAGCCTAATTTAGGCTTTTCGTGGCTACAAGACAGTTAGTGGTAACCATGTTGGATTACTGGTGAGGTTTTCATATTTTTCCAGGTGTTGTGTGAATACAGGATTCAAAGAGGTGCTAGCAGATGTAGTTTTTAGCTTTAGAGTGGGACAGGTTAGCTGTTTCCCCCTGCTCAGACTCTAAGCTAAGCTAATCGCCTGCTGGTTCTAGCTCCATAGCTAATGCACAAACGTACGAAGGGTGTCAATCTTCTCATCTAGCTCTCGGCAAAACAAATATTTCTTAAACTCTAGAGACAGACATCTCAAAACATCGGTGAGCTACCTGTTTGGCTAGGTGCCACTAGCAGTAGGACTGAGTGGAAAATTGTCAAGGCACCAAACATTCCTGAACTGTTAAAATCAGACATAAGTGCAAAATATCTGTCACCTAAACCAAAACTAGAGTTCGATTATACCAATATGAAGTAGCCTGTAGCCCAAATGATCTGAAGTTGATCAATCTACTTTGGCCAGCATATATTAGGGTGAAATAATACGAGAAACACCACCGTGTGCATTCATTTTATTTATATCAACATCGTTACATTCATATATTCATTTGCTCTAGGTACATGATGTTCACTTGGTGATGTCACAGAATGATGGACAGCCAAACAGACCAATAGCAGCATAGGCACACACGCACCCTCTTGGTACCACAAATAGGAGGCTTTTTGTCAGACTAAGCAATAAGAGATACACATGTTTTGCTTTGTTCGCGCTCTCCTGAACACACACTGACCATTTGCAGTAAAAGTACAGTTAGGGAGTAAGCCTGGAGCCCAGCTCCCTCAGCTTGGTTTGGGTTAAATATGAGAAAATACTCCTTGGGGTCATAAAAAGTATATTTTTCCAGCATTTTCAAGAACTGCTTTGATCCATTTCAGCCTCTTTAACAGACTCTCTGATTCTGATTCTGCTGGAGAGCCACTCACAGAGAGCGAGAAGATGTCAAGAAACAAAAGACAGCCACTTAGCCACGATCTCGCCTCTGTTTTTGTCGATCTACCTTCATATAACCATGGATACAGTAAGGCATCAGTAACACACTTCACGCTGTTGCTCCACATGGCTGGTTATGCAAACCCCACCTGAATCTACAGCATGTAACACACACTTAAGAAAAGCTTTTGACTTCAAGCAGCAGAGAAAGGTTTACATCACCCTGAAATTCAGACGTTTGCCTCCTGGCTTTTACTGTAGATATTTATGTGTGTCAGAAACACACAGATATGCTCAGTGTTAGGCCTACATTGTGCTCTGTTGTGCAAGTTTTTTCAACAGGATTCCTGGGAAAGAAATACATCTTCAATAAATGATCACAGTAATTGAAACTACATAAATATAATAAGGTACAGTTAAAGAACAGAGTTTATACATGAGCAGGTTTAAAGGGAAAGCACATTTTAAATGTCAAACATTCAAACATATTATAATAAAGCTACTAGAATACAGGTTGTGGTTTGGAATAAATTATTATTTTTTACAATTAATTCAGTTCCTAAGTGCAGCCACTTTTTGCTCTGTGCTCCAGAAACAGTTGAGCAAGTTTGGTACCCAGCAGAACCCTGGTCGGCTTCCTCCTTTCCTGTTTCTTTATGCTATATGCTAATCTCATCTATGCTGAAAAGAAAACACGAGCTACAACAGCTATCAGATGTAACTAGCTAGCTAAAAATGAATGTTGATTAGCTATATAGTTAGCTAGCATTTTGCTCACTTTAGCTAATTTAAGATGCAACTATATGTTGTCTTTACAGGTGACCCAGCAGCCTCTTTTAACAATCTTAAAATTGTGGTTTTCTTTTCAGTATAGAAGAGTCTAGCACATAGCATATGTACATACAGGAAACACGAAAGAAGACAGTTGACTGAGGTTCAGCCACATGAAGTTTGGTCAACTGTTATTGGAGCACAGAGTGAAAAGGGTTCGTACTTAGGAAGGGTCCATTTAGGAGTAGAAAGTAATTCAAAAGTTACCTAAAAGAATAGTTTGACATTTTGGGAAGTATGCTAATTTACTTTGTTTTTGAGAGATAGATTAGATTGATACAACTCTCACGTCTGTATGCTAAACATGAAGCTACAGCCATGAGTTTATTTATTTAGCTTAGCTGGCATAAAGAATAGAGGAGGGGGCCAGCTTGGCTCTGTCCAGACTCGATAGGTCAAAAACTTTGTGGTTGGAATTTGTTACCTTTCAGGTTAGATGGTGGAGATAGCTTAGCTTAGCACAGAGACTGGAAGCAGGGGAAAACAGCTAACCTGGCTCTGTCCATAGGTCAATGTGTTAATTAGTGACTTTAAGAGTTACTGACATTTTCAGCATCTTGCCAGAGCCAAGCTAACGGTTCCCCCCTGCTTTCAGTCTTTGTGCTAAGCTAAGCTAACCGTCTCCTGGCTTTAGCTTCATACTTGGCGTGTAGACATGAAAGTGGCATCAGTCCTCTCATCTAACTCTCAGCAAGAAAGTGAACAAAATGTCAAACCATTCCTTTAAGGTAATCAGGTTACATCATAGAGCTTTAGTAGATTTAAACAGAAGTCTTCTTTACACTGCAGACTTAAGGAAGTAGTTCAGTAAAAGCTTAGAGACGACCCTGAGAATACAGTCTTAATAAGAGAAGTCCAAAAAATAGACAACAAAATTTAACTGATACATAAACCAAGTATCAATAGACAGGGTCTGAAAACACTACTGAAACAGTCGGTCAACATCTAATAGTATATCTGAGGTACTTGGTATATTAATGGCTATATGAGTCAATAAACCATTAACCCTGTGGTCCACTGAACACAAAACTGAGCTCACACAACACACCCAGAGGTGTCAAAATATACCTTATTCATACACATACAGTACAGGAGTGAACACATCCCTTCATACACACAGTTAACTTAAAAAATATAGATATAATTCAGAATTAAATAGGATAAGGTGGTGGTTTCAAGTTTCAAGATTCTACTTGTAGATCGCTGTGACTCCTCCTACACCGGATCTGGAGCAATAAAGTGCTTTGAGTGTTTCAGTCTTTTGGTTAAAGTCTTTTTTCACCTACACAATCTGACCTGCGAGGGGTTTACAGGAGTCTTTATGAAGTCTGTGAGTCTACTCTGTTAAGTTTGGTTTCTGTTGGGAGTCAAATGTCGTCCAGTTCCACGTCGCTCTCCTTAGGTTTGCGGCGTTTGACCCTGGCCGGCGACCGGCTCCTCCTCTGGCCCGTGCCACCTCCGCCAGCAGCCATTTTGGGCACTTCTATGGAGTTTACAGGGTTATGGGGTGAATCTGTGTTTACGTCCTCCAGGGAGCCCGGCTGGGACTCCACAGAGGTCCTGGTGAACTGATGGAGGAGAGCACCCTCCCCCTTTTTCACCTCCTCTTCCTCTTCCTCAGGCTTGAACTCCTCAACTGCATCATCCGCCTCACCTCCATCTTCTTTCTCCCCCTCCTCGTCTCCCGTGGTTCCAGACACCTCGTGTCCTGATTCATCCGCGCTGGTGTCACTCGGACGTTTGCTGTCGGTGTCGGAGTCTTCGGCGTCGGCCTCCTCTCCCTCAGTCACCCCCTGGCCCTGAGGATTAAACAAGATAACAGTAAATTATCTCTGAGCAGTTGTAATTAACTAAATTGGGTACCACATAAGGCAGCCAAGTGTCAGTAATTACAGCTACATGTAAGTTGCACAGCAAGTCTTGCAAATTAGTTTCACTTTATCAGTGCAGGAAGGCTGCCGAGAGTTTATGTATCAGTGTGTTTCAAATAAAATGGAGACACACTGATTTAAAGTATGAGAACTTAAGGGTTTTTATCAAACAGTTTGTGATGGACAATAACAGCAGACGTCCATTGGTGGAAGCCCTGCGTTGCTGCCAAACAAAACAGATTTGTTCAGTCTGTCTAATTGGATAGCCAGATTATCTTTTCCTTCAGGCTTAGACTTAGTGTTCAGGGCTGCAGTAGGTCAGATTCCTCTTTAAGGTACAGTACACTTTAACCCAGCAGTCATGTTCAGGCACTGTGGTGGTTAAAAATAGGAGGTATTCATAACTCACTTCACTTATGTGAACAAACCTACTTTTAAAAAAGTTACATTAAAGTCATTTTCATTAAATTTCAATTCATTATTCTTTTTTTTCTGTGGGTTCTTCATCAATATTCAAAGCCTTCTTAAAACCTGGCTTTTAGTTTTGTAGTTTTGGTCATCGTCTATCAGTTACGATAAAGTCATAATCACCAAAAACCAACACAGCATTGACGTTTCCACAACATATTGCAGTCCAACAGGCCACAGCAGGCTGTAAACAACCTAATAGTTTAGTGAGATTATCGTAACCACTTTATTTGGAGGTATTACAAGAAGTGAGTGCACCTGCAATGTAAGAAGTAATCGCTCATTGCACAGAAAAACTGGCAACGCTTGATTTAAAGCAGTTCTACGTATAAACAGCGTTTGAAGCATCTATAACTGGTCTCAATGTTAAAAGTTAATGATTGAATGATGACACAGGACAGAACAGATTCTGACAGTGTTTGTGTAGTTTCAAACTCTTAGTACACGTACAATTATTTAACAGATTTAAAATAGTTTATAAATGTATTCTTGTGATGTAAAGTTGAGCCTCAAGGTTCATTCTTGACCTGTAGCTGACAAATATGATTATATTTGTATCATATGTTCAATCATTTGTTTTCTGTCTATACACCAGATACAAATGCTTCACAGGTATAGTTATAGTTTTTTTCTTTATAGGACCTTATATTTGCTTTCAACTACATGAAAATGCCTCATAATTCACTTATTAAACATGTATATACCACTTATAAATGCTAATTAAAGACCCTCTAAAGTTAAAATTAGTTGAAACATATTTCTCATGCCAGTATCTGGCCCAACAATGACCAAAAAGTAATTTTGTAAGTATTCTCAGTTATTCTTGATGGTATTTTCGACTTTGCCATTTCCTGAAAAAGCATATTAGAAAAGGGGCATAAACTAATTTTGCTTCCAATGAAAGACTTTCTCGCTTTCTTTCTTCTGCCGCCTCTGAGGCCGAGTGTTTCTGGAGCTGGGTGTTACTGTACAAAAACACAATTTAAGACTTTATTCACAGATTTGGGTGAAACTGGGTCATATTTTTATAGAGAAAATGTTGGTTTTCCTTCTGATGTCCTCTGCCTGTTCAGCTTAAGCTCAGTGACAGAGTGTCCTGATGGACAGTAGCTTTAGTTACTTAATCACTAACTGCTAATAACTGCACCTGTTAGCTGCTGCTATCGGGTAATTAATCCAGCTTCAGCAGCCTCCCAGTGACCACGGCCGGACTAGGACTGAACATGTCGTCCAAGTCCAACAGAGAATACTGTACCAAGGTCATTTATGCAGTTTCCTGATGGAACGATAGCTTTACTTGTTGCTGAAGTAGCTGATCACTAACTGCTTTTAGTTAGTTTGGTTCATAATTAGTGAATAAGTTCCTACCTGTGGCGAGGTTCTCTCCTCCTCTGACGCCTCTCTTTCCTGCTCTTCACTCTCTCCTCCTTTTGCCTCTTCATGTGACTCCTCCTCTCCGGTGCCCTCATCTCCATCATCTTCATCCTCTGCCTCTGCTGAAGCGCTGACGTTTCCCTCCGCAAACTCCTCCACCGGCGTGGATTCTTCATTCTCTGCACTTTTTGCAGCATTGTCGTCCTCCGTTTCCCCGGATGCCTCTTCTTCTCCGCTTTCCTTGGCGGTCGTTTCTTCTTCCTCTGCTTCTTCTTCTTCTCCTTCTTCCTCAGGCTTAAATTCACACACCTCACACTCTTCTGCCTCTGCCCCTTCCTCTTCCTCCTCCTCACCTTCACCATTTTCAGTGGTCTCTCCTTCACCTGCTGTTGCCTCTTTTAGTGTCTCCTTGTCACTCTCCCCCTCTTCCCCAGTTCCTGTCTCTCCTTCATTGCCGCCTGTCTCCCCTCCATCCTCTGCGCTCTCCTCCTCTTCCTCCCCTGCTTTCTCTTCATCATCTGCTGTCTCACCCTCACCTGTGTTGTCACTAGTTTCCTCAGCATCTTCTCCTTCTGCTGTTTCCTCCTCTCCCTCGTCTACTTTGTCACTCTCCTCCTCATTTTTGGCACACTGGCATTGGCATTGCGCCTCCTCTTCTTCCTTCTCTGCATTTTCTGATGTCTCCTCTTCCTCACCTTCCTCATCACCTGTCTCTCCCTCTTCCTGCTCCTCATCACCCGCATTATTTTCCTCTCCTCCTGCCTCTTCCTCATCTTCTTCTTTTTCTACTTCCTCATCTTCCTCTGGGATCGTTTCCTCTAAAACAACAGCAGCTTTGATATCCTCTTTAGTTTCGTCCTCCTCCTCTTCCTCCTCCAATACCTCTAAGCTTCTCACCTCTTCATTTACAATCTCGCTATCACCTTCCTCCTCCTCTGAAGGTGGTGGTGCAGCTGCAGGTGTCGGGCATTTCTTCAGCTGCAGTATCTTCAGGAGGTCAAAGTCCATCATCAATGGTGCTTCAGCTGCCAGTGGGTTGGTTTTGAAAGGACGGGCGGCCATTTTCTTGCGGACACAAGCATCACAGGGGCAGTACTCATCATCGCTTCGCTGGTCGCTGTAGTCACCCGTCAAGTCTCCATCGCTGAGGGAGTCAGCAGTCTTCACTGACTGGTTCTTCATGACCTAAAAAATAGATTAAATATTATTTTTTGCCCTTCAAGCAGCAGTATCGCTCTTTTTAAAGCCCCCCACGCTGCTTCAACTTGTAGAAAAATGCAAAGCTTGACAGGTCTACTGCTGCTAATCTCTGATTGTGATTGTTCAGAGGAGGGTTAATTACCTTCAACATGCGACGCCTCTTCTCCGTCATGGTGGAATCTCTGGAGAGGTTCTCTCCTTTGGGTGGCCGCGGTGACCTCCCCGCTCTGCCAGCACGGCTCTGAATCTTCCTCATCTCGCGCTCGATGCTGGTCTGGATGCGCCGGCTCACTTCGTCCCTCAGCTCGGAGATCATGGTGTCCAGGATGAGGCTGTCGTCCAGGTCCCAGCGCACTTTGAACTCTGCCATGGCGTTAATGTAGTGGTTCATGAACTGTTTCTCCAGCTTCTTCAGAAGGTGTAGGATCCACACCGGATCAGGGTCTTGGGATGGTTTCTTTGCCAAGGATGCTCGCAGGACAGTTGGGGGCGTACCTGAGCTGGAGTCCTCCATCATCTCTCGCTCATTATCAGTGGGGGATTTGGAGCTGTCATTAGCAGAGCTCTTATCTGATGATGAGGGGTTCTCTGTGTCTTTTGGGCTGTCCAGACTTGGAGGGACTGTACTTTGTTCTTCATTCTGTATCGGTTCCTCTGTTGTGTCTGTCTTATCTTGCTCTTCGGATGTCTCCTCTGGTTCTGCCGCTGTGTTTCCCTCCTCCTCCTCTGCTACTACTTTCTCTGCTCCCTCATCCTCATGTACAGATTCTGCCTCATTTTCTTTGTCTTGCTTTGTGTCATCTCCACCTTGATTTCCATTGTCCTTTCCAGATCCCCCAGAGCCGCTGCTCATGTCCACCCCAGATGAGGACCTCGGCGGAGTCACCTGCTCTTTACCGACGTCGATGTCTTTGGGTTCAGTGAGCCAGAGGGATTGAAGGATGTTCATGATGTCCTCATACTGCTGGTTCCGGTCCTTCTGTGGGTCGCTGCCAGGGCTCACTGCAGGCTCAATGAGCTGGAGCTGGGCCAAACAGTCCAAGAAGCCCCTGGCTGATGTGCTCAGTCGACGACCATAAACTGGAGACACCTACAGAGGACAGTAAAGAATACAGACCATGTTACATACATAAATTATTCAAATAATCAATTTTATATATTTGCAAATTAAGCGATGTTGAAGGGCACTTGTTTCCAATGTAGGGTTGTAAGATAAATCTAAGAAGTTGCAAAAGAAGGTGAGTATGATGGATAAGCAGAAAATACTATCTTAGTTTCAGATGTTTCTCTAAAGTAAGCTTTTTGCCTTTCTGAATTCCTGGATAGTTTGACCTCTTCAAGCTTCCATAAGGCTGGAGACATGAAAATAAACTAGTAGTTTAACTACATTTTGCAGTGGCTTGCTGATAGTTCACATACATTCGTATTTTTATATTGATTCAACTAATTAAATCACTACTAATTACTACTGTTTTAAAATGACTGACATGCATATAAAACCAAAGCTGCTTTTCCTTCCACTGTCCCATGAATAGTGTTTTTATGTGACCTGTGCTGTGAACAAGTGGGCACTTTTTGCACTAAACTCAACTGAGTTCAAATTTTTGGCTTTTAATATTATATATTTTTATGTTTTTGTATCACACACACTGCCAATTTGATCTTTTTTTGTACAAAGTAGTTCGACCTACTTTCTCTCAGTAGCTTTAGTTAAAGCCTCTGAACACCCACACAGGTGTTTTCAGTTTTTCTGGCTGGTTAGACCTCTGCTAAGGCTGAAGACGGACCACAGCTTGAATGGGAATTTATTAGGTCACGCATCTACGAATAAGACGGATAACAGGTGCAACAAAGCAAACAGACTGAGGATGATGTCAGTCAATTACAGTCTATACATGCCCACACAGTCCTGAGCAGAGGTCTGATCAGCCAGATTAACTGTAAACACCTGTGTGGGTGTTCAGAGGCTTTAACCAAACTGTGCTTTGTTATGGTTTCAAGGTAGCTTCCCCATATTCCCCATATATTGATATATTGATAATTCTGTTATATCTACTATATGTTTTCAGTTGCATTTTAGTGTTAATATTTTGAATTGCAAAATGCAATACAAAATACAAAAATTCACCACTTTTTATGTGGATGTCCAGTCAGTGTTGATGGCAAATGTCAAATGAAGCAATAAATTCCTTCCTTCCTAGTGCCTACATGTACCAGGCCACCACGGCCATGATCATTTTGCCGTGTATCACCACCCTCGCCTATAGCTATCACTTTGTTGGCAAAACATAGGATTAAGTAACAAATACTCATCTAGTACACCCTCTAACTACCCAGAGGTGGAGAAATCCAAGCTGAAATATTCTGTAGTTGTTCCTTAACACCAACTACATCACTGTGACATCACTGGATGCAGAAAGAACAACAGATTTTGCAGCAGGAGAAGTCTGCTTCCTCGTTTGATATTTACCATCAACACTGACTAGACATCGACACGAAACATGATGAATTTTTCCTTTAAGTGATTGTCTTACCTCAGGCATGCTCTGACATCGACCCAGAGAGGGGCTCAGCAGAACTTTCATCACTGCAGCTGAAGAGTGCCAGTTCCTGGGGAGAGACTCGGTGCTCAACAGTAGGTTGTTGGGGCGAGGAGACTTCCCCTCTTCATCACCTGGAGCTGGATCTGAACTCTTCTCCTCCTCCTCTGCTGCATCACATTCATCCTCCTCCTCTTTCTCTTCTTCCTCTTCAGCCTCCACTTTCTCCTCCTCGGGACTCTCCTCCTCCTCTTCCTTTGCAACTTCCTCTTCAGGTTTCTCTTCCACCACCTTCTCCTGCTTCACCTCCTCTTCCTCATGCAGCTCATCACCAAGTGCAAGCATGTTGCTGTTGGCAGGAATGCTCCGCAACCAGTCACTGACAACTTCATTGGGGGAGGCGTTGGGCAGACAGGCTGGCGTCAGCTCCAGCTCCTCCTGATTCTTCTCATCCCTGCCCCGCTGACACTTTACGCTTTTCTCACTCCTGGGCTTGTTACTTGTTTTGCTGGCCTTCGACTGGCGGCTTTGTGGACGTGCAGCAGCAGCCATGGTTTCCTTCAGCAGATCAGCAGCGGACAGAGAGTGAGACAGAGTGCTCTCGCTGCATGTCTCCCCTTTGCTGCTTGGCCGGGTGATGTGTACGGGACAGGGGCTTGAAGATTTGATGGGTGGTTCTTTCTTTTGAGAACTGGATGTTTTGACACTGCTGCTGGATTTGGCCTTATGACCTTTTGACGAATCTGAGTGGGCTGAAGCTGCCGACTCAGGCCTGAGGCAACAGGGACTCTTGGAGCGGACACTGGCTGCCTTGTCTGTGTTATCTTTCTCTTCAGCCTTAACACTAGCACCTGTAGGGGACTTGCTGCAAACTTTATCACTTGCTGGTGACATTGCAGATGAGGCATCTGTCTTGCTAGCTTTCGTTGTTGAAGCAGACTTCATGCTTGCTATGTCAAGCTTTTCAGCTGCTGCTTTGACACTACACTTACAAGAAGACTTGTGAGACTTGCTGCTTTTGGCTGACAATGCACTGCCTGCTCTTAGTGGTTTTCGCTCTCCACCTTCTTCACCTTTATCCTCGCTCTGCCCTGGTGTTTCAATTTTAGGGATATCAACTGCTGGAGGATTGCTAGACACATTGTTATTGGACTTTTGAGACATGGCAGACTCTGATCTCTCTGCATCTTCCTTCATGGTGGACTGCTCTGTGCTTTCGGGGACATTAGGTGTTGCTGTCTTCACTCGGCTCTTCTTCTCAGTGTTAATGTGAAAAGAAACACTGGACTTGCCACTGTCTGAGTCCGCTGTTTCTTGGTCTTCTGGCAACCCAAGAGAGACTGACCCAGAAGAGTTTCGACTTAGTGGTTGCTCGGTGCCTCCAGATTCCCTCCTCTGCCTTTTGGTAGAGGATGATCGGATACTGGCAACCTCACTTTTTACCTCCTCATTATCTTCCTTTTTATCCACCTCCTCCTTTTCTGTCTTTGCTGAAGTGGCTCCACAGTGACATTTGGATCTGCTGGATTTTGCAGAGGTCACAGAGCGAACTGACAAGGCACTGGGCCCTCGTGTCTCTCCGGGCAACAACTGTTGCCCAGGGGATTGAGGACTGCTGGGAGGTGTTGCTGGGGCTTTGGGTGAACGTGTCCTCTTAGGTGAGAGCGTTTGGCCATCAGCTGCTCGGTTATGATTGGATTTGTGTGATAAAGCTGATGAAACATTAGATTTCTCTGATTTGGCCGATGCAGCACTCGGTGCTCTCTCTGTTGTATCACTTCCTTCCTCATTAAACTCTTCTGGTGTTTTAATGGTGACTACATTTGGATTTGGTGTCACTGATTTGCGAGAAGTACCAGACTTCACTGATGATTTAGACTTTACAGACATGGCACTAGCCACCCGCTCTTGATTTTGTGCCTCTTCGGCATTTGTCTCAACAGAAGGACCATCTGTTTCATTTGGATTTGGAGATGCTGCAGTACGGTTTGACTTCTGGGACTTGGACGACTTGGCAGAGGTGTGTGATTTCCCCGAAATGGCACTAGGGCTTCTGTCCTCTGTCTTTGCTGTGTCTTTGGCTGGTGAAGCCACTCTTGAACTTGCGTCACAGTTTGTGCGATGGGACTTTGCCGAGGAAGCTGATTTACCAGATAAAGCGCTGGCAGCCCGGTCCTGAGCTTCTTCACCATCTCCTGTATTATCTCCAATTTCAGAACTTGCTCCATTGCAGTCATTACAGTTGGATTTATGAGATTTAGTTGACCCTGCACTGGCTGCCCTCTCTTCATTTTCCAATTTAGCTGACAATGCACTTTCTGCCCTTTCCTGTGGTGCCTCTTCTACTGTCCCATTTTCTTGTTCTTCAGCCTGGTTTGGAGAGGCTGCAGTTTCAGATTTGCACGACTTTGATGACTTGCTAGATTTAACTGACTTGCCGGACATTTGACTCGCCGCCCTCTGTTCTAGATCTCCTCCATTTTCTGATCTGGGAGAAAGTGACCTTTCCGAAGCTTTGGTGGACTTATGGGATTTATTCGACTTGGCAGACATGTTAGACTTGGCTGACATGGCACTCACAGCTCTCTCCTCTGCCTCAGTTTCTTCTTCCTGTCCTGTTGCTTCAATAACAGGTTCATCAGCTGCCTTAGCACCTGGAGATCTTGCACAATGACTGCAAGTAGACCTATGAGATGTGCCGGACTTTGCTGACACATTGGATTTAGCTGATTTGGCCGACTTAGCAGACACAACACTATCAGGTCTTTCTGACTTGCCAGAAACATGAGACTTAATAGACAGGGCACTGGAAGATCTTTTATTTGTGTCATCCTCCTCCTCAGCTGTATTATCAGTTGGGGAGGCCACCTTAATACTTGGACCGGCCTTGGCAGAAGCACCAGATTTGGCTGACATGGAGCTAAGTGGTCTCTCTCCAGCGTTCTCTCCCTCTGCTTCCTCTCTTGTCTTGATGTCAGGAGTCTCAGCCTTGCCACTGCAGTTTGTCTTGCGAGACTTGTTGGACTGAGCCGACATGGCACTTGGGCTTCTGTCCTCCTCTTTTTCTGCTGGAACTCCAGTGCTGCCATTACAGTCAGACTTGTGTGATCTCTTGGACCTGTGGCTCCTGGCTGAGGCTGCACTAGGAGCCCGTTCTTCTTCTTTTCCTGTTACCTCAGGATCAGACATTGGGCCCTCCAGGATATTTGATATAGCAGAAAGGCGCCCATGGTTAGTGAGGTTGGTCTTGTTGGATTGTGTCGACACAGCTGAGTCATCCGAGCCATCATCATCGCTCCCATTATTGGCATTCTCTTGGTTAGAGAGGGGTGTGGAAGGCTTTGGGGATGCTGGCTGGTGATGATGGGACCTCTGTGATGCTCTACTATTAGAAACAGAGCTGACCCCATGTTTGCAGCCTCCACAATTAGGACACACACTAGATGCCCTTGAGTGCAGAGAGCCTGTGTGACTGGACAAGCCACTAACGACCCGCTTTATCTCTTCATCCTCATCATCTGCAGCGCCCTCTTCCTCTGAGTTTGGGATGTTGGCTTTGCCAGACCTGCAGGAGGCTCTGCTCGTTTTGGATCTGGAGCTGGGAGCTCGATCCATCTCCTCTGCTTCAGCTGTTGAGTGTGGGGTGGCTGCTCCACAGTGACAGGAGGAGGCTGCAGATACTGCCCTGCTTCCTCTCTCTTCCCCGTCCTCATGCTTGTCATGTTCGGTAGACTGGACGGAGGCGTTGGTGGTTGGTTCATCATTTGGGTGGTCCTCACAGTTTGGGGTTGGGGATGGTTCATTGCTATGACAGCATCCTGAGGCGCTGGGTGGCAACTCATCATCCAGGTCCTCTTTCAACGACTGCAGGACCTGTGAGGAGCTGCTGACTGCAGACACTGGACGTTCTTCCTCTATTGACTTCCGGCTCAGTGGTCGTAGGTTACTATCCATGGCAACTACCTCACTGCGGCTACAGCACCGGCTCACCTTGTGCACCTCTACATGGGTGTCTCCGTCCTGCTCCACCTCGACTCTGCGCTCAACCTGCTCCGTCATACACATCTCCTCCTGAACCAGCTGGCCCTGCTCTGAACCTGAGCCTCCTCCGCAATTGGTGAGTCGGGCTCGACAGCGCACCACCCGCCTGGAGTTACATGATGAGGAAGAGCTAGAAGAGTGTGTATGTCTCATCATACTGTGGCTGGATGTATGTTGGGGAGGGATAGGAGGCTGTTTATGGCTGTGTACTGGATTTTCCCACAGGTCGTACTGGTGCTCCTGTCTCTGGTAGCAGCAGGGGCAGTGGTTCGCCTCCGAAACTCGCTGCAGAGGTTGGCTGGAATAATCCACAACCTCTGGGTCGAAGGATGTGGAATCAGGGTCAGAGCAGCTCTCTGATTGGCCCTGCTGCAGGTAATGGGGCTGGGCCTGGCTCAGCGGACACGATTCATTGCTCAAAGATGGGGATTTTTTAATCTGTGTGGACCACTGGAGGGTCTCGTCATTCTGTAGTCGAAAACGCACCCTCATCTCCACTGAGAGGCTGCCGTCTTTATTGACCAGGACACGCTTTTCAATGTCTTCATTTGCAATAGCTGGTCTTGCCTGGGAGTAGGTGCTGACACCATTGCCATATGACTTCTCTGAAGACAAGGAGAAACGGGTGGAGCGGTTTGAGGAATCTGACCGTGGGTGGATGATGCTTTTTTTGGTTTCCAGACCAAAGTTAACTGAATGGAAAGAGAAAAAACAATATAAATGCAATGTATTTTACTTTTTCTTACTCCTTTAACTAGTTTAGGGTTCTAAGTTTAATAAGCTTGGTACCCGGTGGAACCTCGGCCAACTTTCTCTTTTCCTTTTTTCCCTTTTTTAGACTGAGGGTCCACTAAGTTCCAAGCTTTCTTAGCTTTTAATTGGAGCACAGGGCAAAAAGAAATGGGACTTTACAACTTACCATTTTTCTTGCTTTCATGCCCTTCACTGTACTCGCTGGCTCTGGACTGAGCACCATGAGGTGGGGATCTTGCTCCTTGAGTAGCAGGAGATCGGGCCCCGTTTCCAGGGGTCCTGGGTCCAAGACCAGGGGACCTGGTGCCCAGACCAGGCAGTTTTTCCTCTGAGCTCTTCCTGATAAAGTTCACCAGCATTGGACTGAAGGCTTCCCGACCGACACACACCAACACACCAGGACAAGTAATCAGGCTCTGCACGCTGTCAATCTGGAAGTAAATTCACACAGTGTCACAGGGTGTTGTCTGCAATAAATCATGACCATGTCTTCAAAAACAAACCACTTCTCACCCTGCGTCCCTCTGCAGTGTAGAGTTTGCGGACATGAAACTGCATCACCTCAGACACCTCATCTAGAAAGGCCCTCAGGCTCCTGGTTGACCTTCTGCTCAGCACCACGCTCCTCCTCATCCCCGGCTCGCTGTTCTTCACCAGCAGGATCCGCCGCTGCCTGTAAGGCAAATGGCCGGGCGGTGTCGCGGACGAGGTTTCGGGCCGGTGGGGCCTGTGGTTGTGATGGTACCAGATGTTTGGCCGTTTGCTGACCAGCTCCATGTTGACTGGCTTTGCCTGCCGCCGGTCAGAGCAGAGGTAGCAGCCGCCGTCCTGGAGCTGCTCCAGGTGTTTGATGGTGTGTGTGCCACGGGGAGTGGTCACAGTCCGCACGCCAAATGGCAGGGGCACCTGCATAACAATACACATGTGCACACATACTTTATATACAGCACATATATGCATTTATCTGTTTATCTATTACAAGTGTGCCTCTGGGTCAAATTTCATGATTGGTAAAATAAAAAAAATCTTAAATGTTAAATGTTGCTTTACTGCAGAACAAGTTCATTTTACTACAATTTATAAAGCCAACATAACCTAATTAGTTCAAGACAAATTAATAACACATACATTGTATACCTAGCATATATTTTGTTAAATTAAAGCTCAATTTTTTTGTCTGTGCACATTTAAAGTTTTATGTGCAATCTGATAACAATGAACTTTTAAGTTGATTAAGCAAACTGGTTTACAGTGCACAGTTTTAACCAGAAAATGTTTAAATAGATTAGAATGAGAATTTTTCTCTGATGAATAAGAGGATTGTCTCTTAACAGTTGAAAGTTTAAGGAAGTAGAGTGAATGCTGTTGCCAAGTTGAAAAGATTAAAGTGCAGTACAGGTGCACCATCACAGTCAGCTTCAAAAGAAATCTCTACATCACAGCTCTGACACCCGTCACACTAACCTTTTGGGAAAGGTCGTCCAGCAGGGCGTCGAAGCATTTGAAGCTGCGCTTGTGGACCGCCATCCTGATGCCCCCGAACTGGCTGTCCCCGCTTTTGTAGAAGGTGATCCGCTTGGCTGGGGCGGCTCTGGTCACATGGGCGAGGCGTGAGTTGGAGAAGGGTGGCGGGGGGAGGGGGGAGGCATGTTTAGATGGGGGGCGGGGGTCCCACATCCCTGCCTGGACCGAATGCATGCTGCGATCTCACACACACCTGAGGGACAGAATGAAGAGAAATTGTTATAGCATCTAGTGTTTTATCACCTCCCTGCCGAGCTAATTACTTAAACTAAACACTCATACATTTTCAAATTATTCATTTTTTCTGTTTATTGTCTTTTTAATGTGTTTCTTTGCCTTTCGCTTTTCTGTTCACACACTTTCTAATCACTCTCACAAGGTCACAACTCTTAATCAGGGTGTTTGACGTTTGAGGATTCAGGACAGGACATCCACTAACAGGACTATCTGACACCTAAGGTGTTACATGTGTCATTTGGCTGTAACAAGGGAAACATTTTGCCCAAAGTCCTTTCCAAAACAAACCAGTAAGCTTCCAGCGAAATGGCATGCGATATGATTAACCTAAAAATGTTTTCCTGCATTCTTTCCTGCATTGAATGGCTGTCTTGCCTTAAAAATTGACAGAGTGCCTAAAGATTTCTGATAATTCTTGTTCTCTAAAATAAATGTTCTTTGCGAGTTTCTTTCATCTCTAAATGAAACACAACAAAATATGCTGAATATATCACAATTTGGCTGAAAAAGAAAACCACTGATGCTCCGTTTCAGTCAATTTCCAGACAAAAGATCAACAAAGTGGAGTCAGTTTTCAACAGTCAAACAGTTACATAATGTAAACTGACGATATCAAATGCAGTTACATACATGTGCACATGTGCAGAATATAGATGTTAAAGACAGAGCTTCCCACAGCCTGCTATATTTAGTGGCGTGGCCTAGCACAGAGCGAGAAATCCTATTTGGAAAGGACGTAAAACGTTTCTGTCCTGCTTCTGAACAGCTTGCATAATATCTAAACAGTGCATAATTCACACTTTGTCTTAACTTACTAGTTACAGACTGACAAAGTAAAACAAAAAAATGAATGCTTGACTGTTTGTTGTGGAAGGTTTCACATGTATGTGTGTATTTGGATAGCAGATCTTATTATATAGTTTCCTTGATTTCTGAAAAAAAGACCATTGTTATGAATAACGGACCAACCACTGCTATGGATGCAGTTCTGATCATAGACTCTAAACCCTGACTGGGTGATGCAGGATGTTAAAAAAAAAAAAACAAGTTCAAAATTAAACTTTGTCAAGTCACATCCCTGACATGAGAGGTAATAAAAACAGCCAGGAGACTACATCAGGACTGGTAAAGCTGGGGTACACTAGGTTGGCAAATGTTCCATAATGACCTTTAAGCATTATGTAAGTCAAGCGGTATGAGAGAAAACTGGACTTCTGCTCCTCCTCTTGACTTTAGAAAAGCTAGCCTGTGACAGGCCATGTCACAAGCTGGGAAGATAGTGACTGTTGAGTCCCAAAACGTCAATATTTCACAACCTGGGAATAAGACTCAACTATCAACCACCTTTCACTTACTGCACCTTTAACTAGGATGACTTTCAATAAGCTATGAAAAAGGTGAATGTCAGCAGGCTTAGCGGGCCTTTAATTCTTCTGAGGCTAGACTACAGGCCAGATCACTGCTCTTAACTGTAGATGCTCCCAACGTGACGCTGTGCTCCTTTAATCCCTTCAGCTCCATCTCTCTTAACAACTTTACACCTAAAATATCACGTCAGCCATGTGATTTCGAACCGAATGTTTAACTACATGATTTTTTTTAATGAGCCGTGGCAGCAAGTGATTGGTTTCCAAGGCGACACACCACAAACAAATAGTTGCTAGTCTGAGTGAATCTCACTCAGACTAGCTGTGAAACTGACAGAGATAATCCATTCGAATGATAAATTTGAAGTGGGTGACGAGGTTCCTCAGAGGACACATGAAGCTATTTATGGTCCAAACATTACAAAAGACCGAACGAAACGGTGACGAAGGAGAGTAAAATTAGCTGCTGGAATGAAAGTAGGCCTGTACTTTTACATTTAGAACTCAGCTTTCAATTATTTTCCACGCTGAGGCCTGAAAACAAGCCTATAAACAAACATTTCAAGGATGGTCTCATTAAATTATAGTATTATTACCACAGTTTACATTTTCTAAGATTTGAGAGACAGCAAATTGCACAAAACATCATTCATGGCATTAAGTTGGAGAACTTTTTAAGATAAAACATACAAGATATCAATTATAGAACTGTTTTAGTACATTATATCACAACAGATTACTTTACCACCACGCCATTATCACTATATGTTAACTACAGATCCATATTTATAACTTTAATGTCAATTAAAGAACCATTTTTTTACCACTTTTCACCAATTTAAGACTTTTTAAAATAAGTTTTGAACAGTTTCTACCACTAATTTGACCACTTAACAGTTATTTTTACAAGCATAAACACCATTATTACACCAGTTTACTCACATATTCAGGAAACATGATCCAAAGAGATGTGAAAAAGCAGTTCCTGTCTGTGCAGGGTCTGACCACTCAAGTCAGACCAGGAGTTAGCCCTGTATGTTTGAAAGTGTGTGTATATGTGCCGTCTCTACGGGTTGAGTCATACACTGAGATGTACAGTACAGCAGAGCCCCTGGTTCCACAGCTCTCAGGGCAAAATGGCAGTCAGTAATCGGGCTCACGCACGGGGGAGGGAGGGGGCAGATGGAGAGAAATGAGGAGAAGGCAGGGGAAGGCTAAGGATAGAACCAAAAGCCTGCTTAAGGACCTGTGTGTGTGTGTGTGTGTGTGTGTCTGTGTGTTGGGTGGGGGGTGGTTGCTATGGTGAGGCCAAGATGGTGGTGATGTTCTTATGCGTGCTGCACCTGACCTCCTGGAGAAGAAACACATGCTAATTTCCAAATTTGATTGCAATCTGAATTTTTTACCGCAATCACAGACAAAAATGTGAAAGATAATTTGGTTGTTTGGTAGATCATTTTGTTCCTTTGTTTTCAAAATGTTCCCCAAGTTTACGTTGTATAAGTAAAATTGTTTTATCATTTTTAGGGATTCAATTTTCACATTTTCATCTCAACGTTCAGCTGCTGCTCTGTCTCAGTGGCCTTGCTTGTGGTCTGGTGTGTGAATGTGTGAGTGTGTGTGTGTGTGT
>JAJHUR010108787.1:701-11155 GCA_027495735.1 Lutjanus campechanus | reverse complement strand
TATGACAGTGAAAGACAGGAATAACAAAGACACACAAAGGGAAATCAAGGCTACAAAATAAAACAGGAAATAACCAAAACACAACCATGACACAAAGACACACAGGGAAATCAAGATTACAAAATAAAACAGGAAATAACCAAAAACACACAACCATGACATGGATTGTCAGTTGTTCCAAACATCCAGTGTGTAAAATTTAGGGGGATTTATTGGTAGAATTCATAAGTATGTTTTCATTAGCATATAATCACATGACAGTAAGAATTGTTGTGCCCTTAGAATAAGCAGTTTATATCTACGGAGGGTGCAGGCCCTCTTGCATGATGTCCACCATGTTGCACCACCATTTCTACAATAACCCAGAATGGACAAACCAAACACTAGCTGAGTGGGTGGCTCTAGAAAAGGCCTTTTATGTGTTCTCCTACATGCTCGCAAGGGGAGGGTAAGGCAGTGTAAGGTAAATTATATCACTGATTGTTCAGGCGTTGTAATGAAAAAACAATCCCATTCTAAAATACAGCACTCATTTCCCATCATGCTCGGGGAACTGAATAGCTTAGGTCTGCTATTTTATTTTACAAAAATATTATTTTGAGTCCCTTATGTTAATTGTCTTCAAGGGGTTGACAGCATTAAAATAAGCTTTCAGGCTCTCATTCTGTGGTGCTTGCCACAGTATGTTATTTTGTTTTATTCTCCACAACCATCTGATGACCTCTTGTAATTATCTTCTGACCCCCTTGGGGCCCCCAACCCCGAGGTTGAGAACCTCTGCTTTAAAACACATCATCGTGAACAAGTGAACAAAAAAAAAGAAAGAAAAGGAAGCATATGTCAAACATATCCAAATTGCTGTACTAAATTTAATGCTGGTCTATTATTGTAGAATTTAAATAAGTCTCGGATGATAAAGTGTGGTCAGGTCATCCGTTATGAAAGTCAGGCACTAGTAATACCTCACCTTGGTACAGAATAGACAGAAACGGTCTTTTGTCAGATAATGATGAGGATGATGGTGACAGCACAGACCAGCAATTGAGATAAGCTAAAAAAAAAGTGGAATCAAAGTCCAAAATCATTAAATTATATTTCTATGAAAAAGATCAGTCCTCTTGTGGAGATCTGGTCCAGGGCACTAAAATGGCCAGAAAAGGCACTTGGATGCTCAGTATCTTTATTTGATTCAAAGAGGGCTTCATCTTAACATGGACTTAACTCAAATCATTTTCCGGCTACACCCTGTTGTACCACTTTATAATATCAGTTGTTATGACTCTATAAAACCCTTATAAAACTAAGACAACTTTCTGTATTG
This sequence comes from Lutjanus campechanus, assembly GCA_027495735.1. NCBI lineage: Eukaryota > Metazoa > Chordata > Actinopteri > Lutjaniformes > Lutjanidae > Lutjanus > Lutjanus campechanus. The sequence goes on along the minus strand of JAJHUR010108787.1, from coordinate 9,834 downwards.
TAATTGTTGCCAGCAACAGTGGCACATAAACCTCCTGCAGTCAGATGTACGTTGAGTTACTTGTCCACCAAATAACCTATTTGGTTTCAAAGATGATGGGACAAATTTAGTTACACTAATGAGAAAAAATGCAAAGAGCGGATTTCCAGGAGACTAGACATATTGGATACACAGAAGATATTTCAATTTGTGTTCCTCTCCTTGGTAAGCAGAGTATCACCTTGTCCTTTATAATGGGCTGTGAGAAATGTGATTGGACAAGCGTGGAGAAGGAGACAGAACTGTGGAGAGATGGATCTCAGCTCCGAGTAATTAATATCTGCTACAGCGTTGGCACTGCCTGCGATGGCAGACTGATGGATGCCTCTATAACATCGGCAGTGGGCCTGACACGCGGAACATGATTATAGGTGTGTTTTACTGTTGATATGTATAGAGGAGAGTGGGACAGGAGAGGGACATACTGCTTTCCTTGTACATCCTTATCTTTTTTTTTTCAATAGTAACACATACACACATATCCTCATCTACATAGAGCATCTATTGTTCATTCAACAATAATGTCCAGAGACGCTGCAGCCACTGTAGACCCATATGAAAAAAATGCATGCATGCAACTAACAATGCACAAACACAAATGCCTCCTGAGAGTAAACAACCCTATATGCACACAATCAATCTACAGTATAATGGCATCTTTTCCATTACTGACACAAATATTTCTGGTCTTGTGCAGATATCAACTTGCAATGTATGTAAAGAATTACAGTTTTTTAAGGACTGACTGCAATTTTAAAGTTAGTTACGACGAAGTAATTTGATTGGACAAGAAGCATTCCATGAGTGCTGACATAGAAATCACTGGGACTTTTAACTACATGTGTCACTCTTTACAGTTACATTAATGTTACAATGACTAACAGGTAGAGACCACAGACAGGGTGAATAGGGGAAGAGGTGTCATAAAGTTATGATTCAGACTTATTACTGTGGGATCACTGTCACACAACTTTTAAGTCTGACGAAGAACACAGAGTGGGATACAAGAACAATAGTTTTAACAGATTTTGACCCGTTATTCATGGAAAATACCCGCACGTACATGCATACATGTTTTGGATATGAATTGATTTGCATAAATATAGTCTAAACATGGCTTAAACAGGTACATTGTATAATTCCCCGAACAGTTTTCAGGATCAGCAGATAGATTCTGTCTGCACCAGGGTGAGTGTCAAAACATTAAACATGGACATTCAGTCTCTTGAGAAGTCCGAGCTGAATTCAGTCTTAAGGCAGTTTCATCGATCCATTGGGACAACTGCTGGGGAGCTCTACTGCGGCAACATGTAGACCAATGGGAAGTAGGTTGCAAACTAATGTTACTTTACAGAAAAATATTTGTGTTGCTTGGAAACTGTCCAGTCCTGTGGTGGAAATATTTGTGCTGGCAGATTAAAAAAAAAAGAGTAAATAAACACACTCAAGGTCATGCTGTTTTACTAAACTGTGCTGATATTCATTACAACAGTATATTATGTGATATTCCTTTAATATTTTTGCCTTAAAATGTCTAAAAATGCCATATATACAGCACCAGTCAAAGGTTTGAACACACTTTCTCATTCTGTGTTTTTTCTTTTTCAAAATTATTTTTCTACATTGTAGATTAATACTGGAGACATCGAAATTATGAAATATGGAATTATATTGTATTATGTACTAAGCACAAAATGTGAAAAAAAAAGGCAAAATATGTTTTTGCTTTTTAAGCATCTAAAATATAAAAGTCTCTTGCACGCTGTCCTCTGCCCTTGCAATCAAATATTAACTAAGATTGTTATTAAATCTTTAACTGCAGGAGCAGAAGACAGTGTGTGTGAGAATCTTTTTGCTTTTTATTGTTGACACATGGTCTCTTACACACCTCTCGACCTGCAAGTGTGCACAAGTTTTTTCTTCTTTGATATTTTAGATTCTTCAAAGTAGTCACATGAGGAGAACAACTGCTATGATCAAACCGTACTTCACAACATCTTCAAACTGCGTCTTCTGTCTTGTTTTCATGTGAGACAGTCCCATAGTGGCAGAACTTACACAGGATGACCTGATGTCCTGATGTCCAGCAGTTGTCCTGATTCCCGAATCCTGCTCTGTTTGTCCCGAAAATAACTATGAGCAACATTTGAATCTGTGAAAGCATTCTGATGAAATCACTGATGTAAGCTATAATTCCTGCTTTTAGTGATTAAAAATGTCCTGCTCCATTTTAACATTTTTTAAGAGTATTGATGTGTTTTCACTTGTCTGTTGCACTGATTCGGCTATCACAAGTAACAGATTGATGATGACAGTTTGTTTTAAACCAGATGACTAACGGAGAGTGCAGCTGCCACTGAAGGAGGAATTTGTGATAAACATGTGTGTTCATAAGCTTCTACAGCTTCATGACAATCTTAGCTGCTGAAAATATGTTTACGTTAAAATGCTCCATATCATCCTCAGAATCTGTATCTGATCTTCATAATATTAATAACAAATAATCTCATTAAGTCTCTGATATTACCCCTTTTAATTCTTCATGTTATGCTCATCCCCAACTCCCTTACTCCAAATTTGACCTATTCTCATCTGGTCTCCGTAGACTTACATATTGTACGTGTATGTTGAAAGGATACTTCATCCTGAAGTGTTATCACCCAGATGAGCAAACTAAATATGGAACAGGGAAATTAAATCTCTACCATTCTTCTGAAAGCATAATGATGGATTAATTACAGCGAGGGAATGCAAAAGAGTTTTTTGGGCAAAAAAATTCTACCAGAAAAAGATATATTCTGACTTTCTTAACAGAGAGGTCAAGGGATGCTGTCATTCATATAAAAAAATCATTTGTATGCATGAGCATTTTGGGTACCAATAATTAAATTTAACTCTGCACATGCAAATGTGGACACCCCAAGGCCAATTTTACTCCCAATTAGGAAGTTTCTTCATTTTAAATTAAACTCAATTTATGATGGAATTCAACCAGAACCTCCTCGTTATTTAGTTGATGAAATGATTGCCATCATCTCTGACCTCTTAACATCTATAGGTGAGCTGGAATTGTCGTTTCAGGGTTTTATGGAGTATATAGAGCTTAATCAATGGAATTGCCAATGGCAGTGATGTTTTACAGGAATTATTGATTGGCTGTAACTAATAAGCTAGTTTGACAAGTGAGGTGGCCAGAGGACCTCTGCTGCTGGCTGTGAGCCACCATTTGCCACAACTTCTCAGCAGCATTGATGAGATGCCGCCTCTAGTCCAAAGTTATTTCTCTTTAATAGCCTTTATTGAGTAAATGACCATTAAAATCGAGTTTTTAACCCAACCACATAAATATCAATAGGCCATATCATGGCAGAACTATGGTCTGGCTTTCTACAACTGAATCACTTTCCCAGAGACAACATTATTGATCTTTCTGTAAAAGGGTAATGCTTTGGTGCACAGCCAGGACATGAGGCGTGGATACAGTGACGGTCACACTGTAAACTGCACGGCTGCTGTCATCACCATGCACCAAAACAACAACTAACTACAAACCCCAATTCCAAAAAGTTGCGTAAATTGTAAATTAAAACAGAATGCAATGATTTGAAAATCCTTTTCGACTTGTATTCAACTGAAATCAGTACAAAGAAAAAATATTTAATCTTCAAAGTGATAAACTTGACTGCTTTATGTAAGAATATACTCATTCTGAATTTCTTTTTATTCTATTTATTTATTTGGATCTCCATTAGCCAATACCGAGGTAGCAACTATTGTTCCTTGGGTCCACACGTGAAAACATTACATCATAATGTAAAACAATTTAAAAATCCACAAATAACCTACAATAACCAATTAACAACAAAATCAACATCAGTGTAACTACCATCAACATAGCATATACAGTACTGTAACTGAGGAAAAAAAAGTGAAGGTAAAATGATAGATGACCAGAAAAGTTCCTGGTGCTATGTGCCATTAAAAGTTTCTTTAAACTAAATGTGTTAGATCTGTGATTTCTGACAGCAAATCATTCCATAATTTCATTCCTCTGTGAATAACAGTATGCTGCCAGGTAAAAAAGGAAAAGGACCATGCAAATTGTTACTAGAGCAAAGTTCAAAATCCAGCATCCTTGATGGTATAAGGGTGTGTTAGTGCCCATACTTGCATACCTGTAAAGGCACCATTGATGCTGAAAGGCACATACAGGTTTTTGAGCAACATATGCTGCCACCCAGGTGACGTCTTTTTCAGAAACGTCCCTGCTTATTTCATCAAGACGATGCCAAGATACATGCTGCATCTTTGGCTTCATAGTAAAAGAGTTCAGGTACTAGACTGGCCTGCCTGCAGTCCAGACCTGCCTGCATTATGAAGCACAAAATACAACAAACGAAACCCCAGAAAGTTGAGCACCTGAAGTTGTATATCAAGCAAGAATGGGAAAGAATTTACCTTTCAAAACTTAAACAATTAGTGTCCTCAGTTCCCAAACGTTTACTGAGTGTTGCTAAAAATAAAAAAAGGTTATGTAACACAGTGGTTAGTGGCACCTGCCACAACATTTTTGGAACATGACAGATATTAAATGTAGAATGAGTGTATATTTACCAAAACAATTAAGTTTATATGTTTAATATAAAATATCTTGTCTTTGCACTGTATTCAACTGAATATAGGTCAAAAAGTATTAGCAAATGATTGCTTTTTTTTTAACAAAACATAATTAGTTTCATCCACATAATTTCTCTTCTTGGAAACTTGGAAAATTTTATTCCCAAATAGTTGATGCACCGCAGTAATATTCCGCAAATATACAGTCATTAAATATAACAGTAACAATCGAGACAACATTCATTGTTTGTGTGCTGTTTTCTGTCACCCTATTTCATTATCTCCTGCCCTCACCTTGCCAAGTTTGATCTCATTCTAGTTCTCTACCTGAAGGGATTCAGGCAACACTTGAGATACAACAGAGAAACAACAGTTTATTAGGCCTAAATTGAAATGCATTTTATTTGTTTGTTCAAACACGGTGGATAACATAGTATTACCGGCTTTCTCACCTCATCCGTTTTGCCCAAGTCAACAACATTCGTCCATTATTGGTTGAAGTGCGGCATTCGAAAATCTGAAGTACTCAGGCAAATGAAAAATGTGCATACAGCAGAATAGGCTCATTAATATGAGGAATGTGTGAGTGAATGCTGGAGTCATACCAAATGCTTTTTCAGGAAATGTTTTCTTTCTTTAAACGATTTCCAAAAGTTGATCTCGGCCAACTTTTGACAGAGGGCTCAAGTCATTATTGGATCCAAAATGCAGATTCATAGTTCCATTTTTATTGAAATGACACAAAATACTTGAATTTCAGATAGGTGAGACAGGGCAGGAAGCAATATAAACAGAAAGACTTCATATTCAAAAAAGGCAGGACAAAACCAGCACTTTTGCACAGATAAGAGAACGGCAGCACGTCAGGATGTGTTCCTCTTGAACTCTTGTGAACAGGTACTGTGAAATGACAAAAATAAATTGAAAAAAGCACATATTCAGATTATTATGGATTGGCTATGACAAGCTACACATAAAAAAAAATGTTTTAAGTTGAAACTATGCCATTTAAATTCCATTGGGTTTATATATTTTTCCCTCACTGTTTTTATGGACACTTAAAACCATATTAAACAAAGTACCAATGCATGTTATGTATAAATAATATTTGACATTGATAGGATAGCATTTATGTCAGTAATGTCTCCCTATTATGACCTATGATACCCTCCTTCATCTAAACTGTGTAATTGTGAAAGAAATGTGGGAATGGAATGAGGTGACATATCATTTCTTCCACTGGGACACCCTATCATCTATTTAACAGTAAATAGTATTTGACTTTTACCTGGGGATTCATTACAATGTCCATAACCCAGAGGTGTATGTTTAAATCAGCTCTCTGTCATTCAGAAAACACATTTTACTGGTGCTAATTCAGCCAGTATTACAGTAATTTGTGAAATGGTCATGAAATGTAGTCTATAGCATGCCAAAAAGTTTGTGTGACAGCACATCGTTTTACTTTATCTGTTACTAGAATGAACACAGTATAAAGACTGAGACAGTGTCAGTGAATGGAGAGGAGGGGTGGATGGATGGGTCAAACAAACACTTTCACCCAGAAGACTAGGGTTTGGTTCCAACGTGAGACCAGCGTTTTAAAGTAGTTACTTCAACCCAAACCATAATCTTTTCCTAAACTTAAGCAAGTTTGGCCCCTAAACATAATCAAGACCTTGTATCTAGATGTTGTGTATTAATTGTGTTAAGGACATAGTTAAATTTAGCCCAAACCTCGATCTGTTCCACAGACTGTATATTAAATAGTGGAGGGCACTTCTGGGTCTGAAAAGTAAAGCCAATGCAGAAGTGCCTTGAACCTGAGTCGCAGTGGCTGAGTTCATTGGTTGCAAAAAGAAACATGATTGTATGTACTCTTATGGCAAAATGACCCTAACTGTCACTTGATTTATTACTCCTGTAAACAGTTTCCTAATTAGTTTAAGGTTTCAATTTCTAGTTTAAAGTCTTCTTCAATACAGCACGATGTTCCTTTAGTGAACTATGGTCCCGTTTAGAGTAGAATAGACGAAAAAGCAGGGAATGCTTTCATGCTACCATGTGATTGGCAGTTCATTCTCAGGGAGTTTGTTCAGTGCAAAATATAGGGATCATAAAATCCAGCTCAAAATATCAAACTTTTGATCCAAATATGGATCAATATTATGCCACTATATTGATTATTTCTCACTCAAAATATTTTCATAAACATATTGTAGAGTGCTTTATTGTATTACAACAAAGACTGTGACCAGGAAGGCCGCCTTTATTTCTTGCTGAATGGATGAGCCAAAACTAAGTACCACCAAAGTCGCATTACGTCACCCACCAGCCCAGTGCTCTCATTGGTAATGCTCATGCTCTGGCTGCAAGAAAAGGATGGCAAACCCTATAATGTCAAACTTGAGGCTTCAAAACGGTAGTCCACAAACCAGTGGAGGGCACTATGGTTGGATCAGACTTTATCGTTTCCTATACCTAACCAAGTAGCTTTGGTCCCTAAACCTAACCAAGACCTTTATTTTAAAAGTGTAACTAGACATTGCATATTTATTATTGTTGATGGTGGATAATACATTTTTTTGAAAGTGTCACAAAAAAATGGAAAATTTGTGTCCATGTACAGGAATTTAATAAATTAAAATTTGGCACTATTTCACAAGCTACCATGAGACTGTGTTGATACATAGCAACTTCCTGTCTGGATTATACATTGTTTAAACTTCTGCCTCTCAGCAGAAGCTAAATTTTCATCTGAAATGCAATCGTCCATACCAGTCATGTTATGAAAGTGAAGGTTAACCTGGGTACTACCAATGTGACCATTTCCTCTCCTCTACAAGGAATCGCTAACTAAAGACATAAGCTCCACATCTGTTTCCTGTGGCCCTGTAGCACCCTCAGCTAATCTTCCTGGCTGTCTGCACCATGGATCTATTATTTGTAATGGCAAAACAATCAGACTTTATGGCCCAGCACCACATCTACTGGAATGGAGGCAGCACGTAATTTAATACTTCAGGAATTGGCTCCACAATTTTAGCCTCTGGCTCTCCCACCGCATGCTCAATAGGGATGTAAATGCTGCTATGATAATGGCAATAACTAGGTTCATTGGAGCCAGTGATAAACTATGAATTGAATGGATGACCCAGGGGCAGCGTACCTCGTCCCTGTGGCTCACTGATTTACTGCGAAAGAAAGGCCTGTTTCATTATGGTGGAAACCAGTGGCTTGTGTAAAAGAAAAAAAAAAAGAAAGCAGCCAGTAGATTAAAACATAGTAGATGGGGGCAGTTTCACAAGCTTTTATGGCCATTATGCATTTAGGGCTGTTTTCCCTCAAGTTCGAGTTCAAAGATTGATAGAATAACATTTTTTGAATATCCAATTTAGCTTCAAGGTAATGCTAGCAACATCACTAAAGTGTTGTTTTTCATCTACAAATGACTGACTGGAATGAAAGCACTTCAAATTCAACGTGATGCAGAGAGTCTAATCTTTTTTTTTTGGCCGTTTAACCTCAACTTGTTCAGCATGTGTGCAGAGACCTCAGAACCCAGATATATTATTCGTGTGGACCAGCGAGCCTGTCTATGAAGCGTCAGCTTTCGCTTTCTACATGTCTGTTGCTCTAGCTCTAAATGTATGATGTCAGAAGGCAAAGCCTTCAGCTGATTTATCGTGGGCCCTGTGTCAAAATCTTTTAACAGTCAGTGTTTACTTTATCAGGACAATTTCGATCGGGTCGGGCATGTTTTAAAGCATCTAAAAAATGAATCTTATTAAGTTTTGACTCTCAATTTCCTAAATAAACAGTAACTTTAAAGGGATTGTTAGGAATATTTGAAGTTAGGTTTTATGAGGTCAATAGTCAGTGAATTACTGACAGTAGATGCCGTTCAACAAGCTCGTAGTTTGGAAAAGCAGAGAGGAGCACCAGCACAGAAGCTGAGCAATGTACCGCTATATGGACAAGGTCAGCAGCATGAGGGTATTTTAGCCACTTAAAGCTTCAGTTGGTAACTTGAACAAAACTAACTTATTCTGTTATTTCATAGAACTGTCCATATGGCCACAGAGTAAAATGTGAGACTTGTAAAATGTGGGAATAAGCAGCTCCATTGGTCCCTCCTACTGCCCCTACAGCGATTTGCAAAAGTCCACCGCGACCGAGACAAAACAACCAATCAGAGCCAGAGCAGCGCCTGACGGAGTGTCTGACATCTGTCAATCACTCCACACAGACTCAGCGACACGCCCCTCCCTTCGCTCGCCCTGCCGCTGGCTGCCGGTAGAAGCAGAGGGGGTGTAGTCTTCATCGGAGCTCTGCCGCTTGGTCTCAAAACTCTAACATATCAACAAATAGGCAACATGTCACACATCACAAGCATAGACCGTAAATGAGCTTCTCTTTTACTGGCAAACTAGGCTACTCTAATGTCCTAAATACTGTAATACTGTGTATAAACGGC
>JAJHUR010108782.1:5506-22260 GCA_027495735.1 Lutjanus campechanus | reverse complement strand
AATATTATGGAATTTATTTAAATTTAATTTAGAATGTTTGAATGGTGTGGTCCAATCAAAATGCCGCTAAAAAGTCTGAGTGTAAAGTTTAACTAAAAAGAAGCAGCAGTATTGCATAACTGAGTCATGTTATGTGTTATGTGATATGTATTTCTTCCTTAGTTTTAAGGATCATGTTTTTTAGACGACGAGTTTAAGCAAAGTGCATCCATACAAATGCATTATTAACAGCATAGAAGTTTAAGATAGGGGAAAAGGTATTGGATTGGTATTGGTATTGGCAGATCAAGGTTGCAGTATTGGTATTGGTATCGGACATGTGTGCTATTGAGCCATGCCTAAAAAAAACACCCCATATCATATTATATTCCTCAAACTGGCTATTTTTACAAGGTTAAAACAAGCTTACAAGGTTCATCTATGTTTACAACACAGGGTTGTATAGTAAGATGCTCGCTGTGGTCCCTTTTTGCTACTTACAAGAACAAAATTATATACAAAATTCATATACAGTAAATGGGTGAGTAAGTAATAAGTCATACAAACGAAACTTTTTTCATGGTGGAGTTGTGAGGATGAATTTAAGAGTCTCAGCCAGAGGAGAGAAGCTGCTCTGAAGTCTGGTGGTACAGCAACAGACACTTCTGTATCTCTTACCAGACATTATATCACATGCCTACATTTTAAATTTCCAGTTTTATGTCTTTAGTATTATGTATGAAAACCAGTATGAATGAAAAGCCAATTATTTAGCCAGGGGCTATCTAGCACTGGTAATAAAATGTGAATTCATTGCATTAATAAAGCCTAAATCCAACTGTATGTACTGATAGTTTGGATTATTTGAAGTGGGCTTTTATGAGGTAGTCTGCATATCAGCTACTGCATTGTGTTCCATAGATGCCAGACGGTATATCCCCTGTTTGGAGGAGAGAGAGGAGCACCAGTATGGAAGCTAAGCAATGCAACGCTGCGGACAGGGTCAGCAACAAAAGGTATTTTAGCCACTTTAAAAAGGTCCACCTAAAACAATCAATATCAGTTTCAGTGTATGCTATATTTAGAATATTTTCACTACTTTACTCTGCTGTCAGACAAGCCTTTTCAGACAGGGAACCACCGTTATGTAAGCCAGATATTACTCTCTCTAAACCAAAAAAACACCACAGGTGAAATCAGCTATTTTACTAAACAGGACACAGGAGCTATTGTGTGACTTCAGTGAATCCAAACTATCCTTTTAAAATACAGACATCACACAAAAACACAAACTAACAGATTGAGACCAGAAATTACTTAAATACTTATTGAGGTAAAATTACTGTTTTTTCCAATGGACTTTGGTAGATTTGGAAAAACATATATTTGACTTATATAACAGCAATTTCCCATCAGAAAAGAGTGTATGGGAGCAAAGTAAAACAGTAAAAATATTCAAATATAGCTTACACTTAAATTCATATAGGGTTTTTTTAATGGACCTTTTTTTAAGTGATTAAAATACATTTTGCAGCTGATCCTGTCCACAGCAGAACATCGCTTAGCTTCAGTGCTGGTGCTCCTCTCTGCTTCTCCTGACTGAGGCCGCGCTGACTGGCATCTAATCTGTCAACTGATAAGTACCTCAGACGACCCCTCGTCAAATAATCCAAACTATGTCGTACCATGAAGAAAAGCAGAGAGTTTATGTGTGACAAATGAAAAAAAATGCAACAGCTCAACATGAGTCAGCATTAGGAGAATGTCAAGCCCCTGGTAAGAGCCGCTGTTGTAACACAAATGCACTCTTTCTCAGTTTCAGTGTGCTTATATTCAAAAGGCTTTTAAAAGATGGAAAATAAGTACATGAAGCTGACAGGCCAGCATGTTCATGTTGTATGAACACGTCATAACAGAGGCAAACGGGACACCAGCTTGCTTTAGTGGATGAATTTCATGATTGCTTCACCACTTACAGTAAAATGCAATATTTTTTTTGTCTCTGGGCAATGGAGGATGTCATTGTTTCTTGTGTGTGTGACAACTGGCCGCCCCCTCCCTGCTCTCAACTCCACCACTCTCTGCAGTGCTGCAGTCTGCTAAATTACTATCAGTGAGTCTGGAGAGACACATGCTCTCTCCTTCCTCTCACTATCTCCTTCGTGACAGTCTCTCCCACTCGCTCTTTCTCTCACACATGCGTGTACGCAGACGCTCGGCCTATATTTCATCTGACATGGATTTGCAGGATGTGTTATGCGAAAACTGACGAGATCTATATTGTGCAAGAAGCGTCAGTGGGGCCGGTCGATGCATTCACGTGCATATTCACGCTTGATGGGGAATTACACTCCGACACAGGCACAGATCTACATATGTTCACGCATGAATGCACTCGTGAGCTCGCAGAAACACAGATGGTTCTCTGTAAGCCTTTATAAGTAGGGCTGTTTATTGTTTTCTTGCCTATTTTTTTTTCTCCTCCCGCCATAAATCATGAACTCCAAACAAGGTGATTACACTCGGCCTGGCTGTTCCAAACATTATTAATGGAGGAGAGAGAGGAGGCACACAGGTGCTCTGTCATGGTGGAGTCAGCATTTTAACCCGTGCTGACATTTACAGTTAGTTTCCACCTGAGACAGGAGAAAGACACTATATACAGATGGTTAGGTGCAAATGATGGAGTTTTTTTTCCTGCAGTTGTCATAAAATGCCACACACATGCTGAGCAGGCTTTTCTCCAGAGGGAAGCACACCTAGATATTAATAACACTCACGTCAGGGCATATGCGTGTGTGTGTGTGTGCGTGTGTGTGTGTGTATGCTTATACACGCATTTTCTGAGCACAGACTGTGGGAAGATGGTGGACTGTCTGTTCTCTTTTAATAATGCTGCATGCACCGTTTCGGGGTTTTAAAGGGTCAGCTCATCCAAATTACAAAGAACATACTGCATTTTCTCACTCATGAAGAGATTTGTGCCACATTTTTATTTGTGGTGCTCACAGCATTGACGAAATACATTTAAAAATGATAAAAATCAACATCAACATCTCTATGATCAGTGCTCTTGTTACACTGAATAAGCCATCGGCAAATTGACACTTTCTTTGGTAGAAAGTAGTTTTACTGAAAGATCTGAAGGTTGTTTGTGCTGCTGAATTAAAAGAAAAAATGTTCAGTGCTGGGTGCATCACAAAAAAATCCCCTTCACTTCCATCCCATAATGAAAAAAGAAAAAAAATTTATTGCATGTTTTAAGATTTACTATGGTACTATTACTACTATGGTAAGGATGCTTTTTATTAGCAATGTAACAATATATGGAATATTGCAATATCATCACACACAAATGTCTCAGTACTGTACTGGACAGTGATGATATCTAACATGATATTATATGGTTAACTTTTATTTTTTATAATTTTTTATTTTATTTTTAAAAGGACTGCTACTGACTGCTGCATTGTTCATGTTTTGCAAGTGTACATATATAATTAAATCATTTATTGCCAAGACAATTCATTCAAGACAATTATCCTGCTTTATTTGACAAATCTTATGAGAACACTGTATGTATCAGATTTATTATTTAATAAAGGATTTTTTTCCCCAGACATTATTTTTCTTTGTTTTTTAATATTAAATAAAGTTTCAGATAAAACATTAAACATATGTTTATACAAATATATTTAGTAAAAACATATCCACATCTTTTTCCATATATGTATTGAAGTAAAGGCAGACTATTTCAGAAACAAATATTTTACAACCTGGACAAATAAAGCAGGAACTATGCAGCACTGCCTGACACCACCGTAAGTGTGAAAATGTGATGTGTGAAGCGACTCTTTAGACGGCAAGAGCCCAGTGTGACTCTGACAGCTCTCTAATTCTTGCTTCAGCTATTATTAATAAATTAGGCTAAACAACAGACTTCTCGTGTAGTGTGATGTTTTTAATTCAGTTATATTAAAACAGTTAGGAAAGTAGGTCTGTCCTAATTATAAAATACACATGCTGTGAGCAGAGAAAATGGGAAAAAAAAGCATGAAGACTGATTGTCTCTCTCACACACACAAACTGGGCTGCTCTGCTTCAATGTTGCGTATCAACAGCTATCAACACTTTATTAGTGGCCGTGACTCTTCTATTAACTGAAATTGCATGTAATGAAGTGGCACAGCTGAGGGATTATAACAGCTGATATTAAAACTGTGAACCTTACATTTGTGTGAATCGTCTGTTTTTGTCTGTCCTGGGTCTAAGATGTCATTTGAAGGTGAAACAATACAAAATCGCCTACATAGTTTGAGCTTTGAATCGCCTCAGCGTGTTCAAAAGGAGTTTATTAATGAAATTCAGTGTTTGAAAAGGTCATTCCTCTGTGCTGCTTCCTGCTGACCTGTTTTATGTCTGCTGTGAGAGGGATGAAGCCGAATTTTGGAATGATATGTCAGTTTCCCGGTCTGCTGCCTCATGAATATAGACTTTGACGGTTCAAACTGAATTTAAATGATTAAATTCAGTCACTAGGGTGTTTCTGAGTATCGGTTTGCCCAGGTTCTCTAGTTGTCCTGTGATTCAGTTAAGCAATAAAATTTGTGGAAATACTGAAAACAAATGTATATTCCAGACAGCTGATTACTGGCTAAAATTAAAACTTTTTAAAGCTACTTGTGGGGTTAAAATATTATTCCAACAGCCAAAATGAAATAAAGCTATTTATTTATTCAAACCCAATTAAATCATGGTTTAACTTAAAATTATGTTGCGCCAAATTTACACAAAAGTTCAACTTTAAACCTTTCTTTAAACCAATTTATTTCTGTTGCACCAAAACTTTTAACTCCATTTAAAATGCAATCCAGTATTAACTTAAACTTGAGGAGGTTTAACTTCTAAACTGGCTGGTTTTTTGGATGGATTTAACAAAATAATCAAGTTTCTTTAAGACCCAACCTAATTGAATTTTATGATGCGTCTCTTTTCTTTCACTTCAGTGGATCCATTTAAACAGTCTCTCTGCCAGTTGCCAACAGTCTTTTTTTCCTTTGTGCTGTTGTCTGTTTTTCAATCTTCTATTATTTGACCACACTGCTAATTCACCATCAAGTTCTTCTCAAAAGAGGATAAATTACCGGCTAACAAACATTTTAGCTAGCTAACAAACAATGTAATGCCGGTTAACTTCTTAGCTAGCAAGTAAACAATGTAGCGTTTAATTAAGGAATTGGCCTACAGAGCAGCTGAATGTTAACGATTTTCCTCCCTCTTCAGGCCCACTACGTCCTGAGATTACTAGAATTTATTTTCTATTTATTTATTTTAATTTGGATCTCTATATTGATTAAACTCTATTTCATTTTGGTTTACACCAATTTACTTGGATGTTCTACACAGAGATCAGTTTTTACTGATCTCTGTAAAAAGCTCTGCTCAATTTAAAATCTGGGATTTACTCATTTTAAACCTAGTTCTGCTAAACTTTGATTAGAACTAATCTCATACTAAATTAATGTTTGTTGGTGCCACCCAGTCTGAGATATTAAAAAATGTGTAAAGATCATAAATTTAGGTGATATATTTAATACTTTTCCAGGACCTGTGGAGATTCTTTTTCATTAGACCGTGTTTCTGTTCTTCCATAATGACATGCAATGATGACTTTGTCTGTGCCAAAGGGAAGACAATATCAGTCTTTGACTTTGACTAGACGCCGGCCTATTCGGAAGACGTGACGTGGATTTTCTGGCTCTGATTATGATGCTCGCAGTCCAGAACAAGCCTCCGTGCCATTGCATCCATCCCCAGACAAATATTGACAAATGTAAGCCTCATTAAACAACACTGACCCAGCAGTCACTTCACAAAAAAGGGAAAGATGAAGTTTGCTGCTGTATGTACAGGCTTTAAATTATAGTAAAGGTCTCTGACATGCAGCTGCACAAATAATTGTTATTAAAAGTACTGTTGTATGATTTATATTCAGCTACCTGTTCATAGTGGCAGATGAAATTATATTTTGCTTAGCAGCCAAAAACAGGTCAAAGTTTAGATATATTTTGGTTACGGGCCAGATTAAAATCAAGCAGGTGAAGATGCAGTGACTTGGCTTAAAAGTTGTTGCGGGATTTCAAAGTGACGTTTCCAGTCAACTGGAAACACAAAAATCCACAGAGAGGAGAGCTGAAGGTCAAGGTTGTTGCAGGATGCAGCTTTGTTCTCCTCCCCGCTACACAAACTGTTTGTTTCCAATGACTATTAATCATGATAACACTATGAGGCCAAATCACTTAATTATCACCTAATTATTATTCATGGTGACTCCACTCTGTGAAGTCCATATTTTATCACTGTTTGGGAATCATTACAAGTTAAATACATGTGGTGTCCATAGGGTTTTATCAAAGTGGAAATAGTCTGCTTGCTGCAGCTTTTCAGTTTTATGTATGAAGCGACTCTAAAACCACATTATCTGCAGTAAATAGTGTGGGAATTAACAAACTGGGGCTGTGAAGTCATTGTGCCCTCAGCGTGTATAAAAAGGCAACTGTAACAACAGGCGTACTGTGAGAGTAATAAGACTGGGGCTGGATCACTGTCTCAGAGCAATAAATGACCACAATATATCTGTAAAACTTGACAGCGTTGTTCATCAGTCCCAACGACTCGATCATCACTTCATCAGCTACTGAGAGGTCAGGCTTTTAAAACCCACTGTTCAAGAGTACTCTGTTAGAGAACAGCACCTCTCTGAATGTCAGGACACTTCAAACCCTGACACACATGTGAGTCTTGTTCTCCAGCTAAACATGCAACTGAATATTAGGGTATTACTATCATTAAAGTCATTTGCTTTGAGGTGTATCACCTTTCACTGGACATTTTTGTTTGTTATCTGGTGTAACTGCTTGAATTTTCATTTCTTTTTCTGCTTTACTTGTAGTTGCATAAATGGTTGGGAACAAATTTAACTTTTTTTGTCCACCATCCAAATGGCTAGTCACCAATACCAGCCACTCAATAGACTACTACTGTTTTTTGGCTGGTGAGTGAAGCCACTTGCATATTTTACAAGCATTTGGCTGGTGGCTGGCTGTTACTAAATGTTTAGTGACAGAGATAAATTACCTCGGAAATTGTAGTTTCTTAACTCAGGGTCCAATAACCAGATTTTTTCCAGAGTTATTTTTTCCAGAGCTTTTTACTTTATCACAGCATCTAAGAATACCCCAGGTGCAAAGTGTGGTTAAAGGTTCTAGAAAAAGCTAGTAAGTGGACCTTGAGTTAAAAGTCCAGTGTGTAGGAATTAGTGGCATCTAGTGGTGGAGTTGTAGATTACAACCAACTGAATTCTGTTCTCCTCACCCTCCCCTTCGAAGGGTGTCAGAAACTAAAGCGGCTGCTTTAGCTTTAGCGAAAAAATATACAGGGCTCATTCCAAGGTAACAAAAACAGAGTGATACCACTCTCATGCATGTCCATTTAACATGAAGCTACCGCTAACAGTCCACCTACTTAGCTTAGCATTAAGACTGGAAACAGTGGGAGACAGCTAGCAACAAACAAGTGCCTATAAGTGTCTGTTACTGTGTGTTCAGCTCTCAGTTCTTTAGAAACTCATCTCTGTGGTTTGAAGTTTAGTTTCTCTTCTGTGTCACTGTTTATATGTTCAGGTATCTGATGTATTTTACTGTCATGTTTGCTTTCAACAGGAAAATGAAAAGAAAACAGAAAATTTCCTGGTTTTGCCAGGTGGCCAACCAATGGCTCCATCATGTTGTGGTGAGGTCAGTTTGGTGGAACATCAGGGACCACGAAGGAAATAAGCCTTGGACTTGATTGTGTTATCCCTGACGATGTCATGCACCTTGGTACAGCTTTTACTATTGCATTTTATCCTTTGTCAAATAAACTCAACTAAAAACAGGCTGCTGGCTGTTGATTCATATTTAGTGCACTGACACCATAGTGGTATCGTTGTTATTGTGTATTTCTCAAAATGTTGAGCTATTCTTTTGTCAAATTGTGAGCTAAAATCCACTGCACAGAACCAAAGTGTTGGATTTAGAAACAGCAGAATGGCATTCATGTGTCGTCAACCCTGAGCTCCGTCTCTCCTTCTCTCATTGAAGGTATTTTAAAAGCTACGACCAAAAATTTCTTCCTCTAACAATGTTTGTTTCTGTTTCGTATATCCCACAGTGTTGAATGTTATGGCTTCCTGACTTAGCCTACACACCCCTGCTCTCACTCAAACATTAAGGCAGTTGAATCCAGCCGCCTGCAACTGACACAATGTGCCCCGTGGCCATTAGATTATAAAAATACATGTGAAATGTCCAACAGTGGCAGATAAATTTGAGATAGAAATGCACCTGACCTGCTTACCAGGTTGCTGTTGGTAAAAAGGAGAAGGGTTGGTTGCTATAGAAACGGGCAATTTGCTGAGTGACAGAACTTTGCCTGCGTGACTTGTAGACTCACCCCTGCACAGGTCCCAAAAAAAGACTGTATCAGTGCTGTTTTCTGAACATTTCAACAGATTTTAAGAAATCCAACATGGTTATAAGAACAAGTGTACATTTGGGTGAAAATATGTGATTATTTAGTGTAATTCTGCTGGGTTTTTTGGACAAGTTGGTCCAAAAGTTTCAAAGTAATTGTAATCACACAAAGATGATACGTTAAAGACCGAAAAATAACATTTTAAATATTGATACTGATTACTCTAGACATAAAAAGCAGTCAATATAAAACATCTCTGACAAGCCATTTCTCTATTGTTTACATAGTTTGCACATTGGTCACCTTTTCATCACATTTTTCCTTATCTTACAGACCACAGCAACACGTTCGCCATAGTGTTTTAAAGAAAATGAATCCAAAATGGAGAAACTTTGATCAGAGAAAGTAAAGATGTAACAATGCACTTTCTTCAGTTCCAATACGATTCTGTTATTTGATTTGGATATTTGTAGATACCTATACTATGCCAATAGTATAGTAGTAGTAGTAGTAGTAATATAATTACATGAGACTGAAACTGAACTACTGTCTGGAAAGCTTGTGTAGGCTGTGTAATGTAACATGTATAATGGTGTCCGTCAACCACTGTGGGGCGCTGTAGGATTCTGGCTTGTGACTTTCGCATGTGCAGCAGATCAATGGCCCTCATTTGTATACTGTTTGTCATGCACTTGTGATTTGTTTGTTCAGAACTTGATGGTTTATGGTGGATTCTGTTGGTAATTCTAATTTTTGTGCTTGTTTATTGTGACAACATGAGTGAGGTGGTTAGTACATTTCTTCACTCAAGCTGTATCGCACCACAATAAGTTGTAATGTTATTCCCTTATATCAGCTTATTCAAGTCTCAAATTACACTGTTTAGGGTAGCGTGGTGTTGTGTAATTTAGATTGGAATGCCATATGGTCAAATACCCAATGATTGCCTTATGCCGATATTGTGTCCCGATACTGATATTGGATTGGATTGGTCCCATCTCTAAAACAAAGGAGACTAAGTCAAATAGAGAGTGTTTGGGCAGGGGGTGACAGCAGGGGCTCATGGGAGTGATAACTGGCAGCAGGTGCCGTCATCTGCGGCCTGTCAGTGAGTGATGAATACTCAGGTTAATGAGATAGCAGGAGGGATTAGAAAACATGCAGTCAGACAGGGAAAATAGTGGTAACGATAGGCGCCATCTGGAAAATAGAACACGGATGAGATCCAAATCACTTGCAACTTCTGCTCTACTGTGGTATTTATATGCTCTCATGTCAAGAAATCTCTGACATTTACTCTCAGCATGGATACACAGCCTCATTCATACAGCATGCAGACATGATTTATGTACATTCCTGTCTCTTCCTGACAGTCTGATTGTGACAGCAGTGTAAAATGGAGAATGTGCGACCACTGTGCTGCCACAAACACCCTCTCTGCGGCCGGGTGGTGGAGGGGCTTTGAGCGCGGACTCGGTTACTGAAGGGACTGATAAGCGACA
This sequence comes from Lutjanus campechanus, assembly GCA_027495735.1. Taxonomy (NCBI): domain Eukaryota; kingdom Metazoa; phylum Chordata; class Actinopteri; order Lutjaniformes; family Lutjanidae; genus Lutjanus; species Lutjanus campechanus. The sequence continues at coordinate 12,265 of JAJHUR010108782.1, read as the reverse complement.
GCAGTGCTGGCTGATTAGGAAATAAGACAGACAAAAACTAAAGGCAATGCCTGGGGTGTTGCCCCTGGCAACTGGAGCTGGCCATATGCTGTATAGACTTATTGTGCTGCTGCACTCCCTATTAGTGACACTTTTCCTGAGGCAGCAGAGCAACCAGAATAATCCCAACCAATCAGAAGTATGCAAGAAAAAAAGAGTAGTGAAGGTATCCAGGTTTCATCTTGTACCTCATTCCCTTTTTAAATATCCCATTAAATGAAAACTAAATTGACTGAAGAGAATGGCAGAGATTCAATCAACCTGATTACAAGAAAACAGGTCATTAAAACTCTCCTCCCAGTCATTGTATTTTACAGTCTAAATAAAGGGAACAGGCGGCATGAGGCTATACACTTTTAGATTATATGGATGTGTGTGTTTTTATAGGCATCTAGGGCTCAAACCAATTATTATTGTCATTATTGATTCATCTGTCAATCATTTTCTCAACTAATCAATAAGTTGTTTGGTCCATAAAATGTAAGGAAATGGAGAAGAATGTCGATCACTGTTTCCCAAAGCCCAAAATGACATCCTCAAATGTCTTGTTTTGTCCACAACCCAAAGATATTCAGTTTACTGTCAGGGAGGAGTAAAGAAAACAGAAAATATTTGAAAACCTTAAATCAGAGAATTTGGACTTTTTCCTCTTAAAAACTATTTATTGACAATTAAATTAATTGACAATTAATTTAATAGTTGCAAAGTAATCAATTAATCGACCAATCCTTGCAGCTCTATATGCATGTTCATATAAATGTGCACTATTTTCCACTGCTCTTAGGACCTGTCTGTGAGGGAGGGCTGCATGAGCAGCTGTCCTTGTCAAGCTGGAGCTCTAATCCATCAAGGTGAACTGACTGATAGAAGAGAAAACACATTCTTTTCTTGCTGTTTATCTGGTCTGCGTTTCCCCCTACATTATGACTCAGACCTGGTGTGTGCAACAATGCTTTTCTGTATATAAGACACTCTGCTGCACCACTACATTATGAAAATTAAATGCTTTTAAAACCTGGGGTGTCCTGGGGTGGTTTCAGGTAAGCTGTTATTGGAGGCTTTTTATTAATCTGTGGTGAAGAAGAGCAGGAGGACAGAGTGAAATCTGCATAAAACACATAAGCCTATAGCAGATGCTCTTATATGCATACTGTCTGTTATACTCTGATAACATTACAGCTGTTTAGTATGGATTATATAAGCATTTTTTACATCCACTAGCATAAGCGATTTTTCAAAGAGTAAATGTCATATTTTTATAATGTCACTGAGGTGCTCTTCAGCTTTGCTAATGGATATGTAGGCAGCCTGCACACTATGTTACAGAACGCATGTTGGTGACAATTCAAGGTAACCTTAAATTCAGCTCATATCCAAACAAACAGATTGACGGAAATAGAAATAAAAGAAAGCCCGGATGGTGAAGAGGGCCAATCACAACATTTGCCTCTGAGGATTTGCCACTGATGCACATTATGACAATCTAATACCTGTGAAATAATCTGGAGGTCAAAAGGCCAAGTTAATCAAAGCAAAATGAAAACACTCCCTCTGGTGTGAATTAAAGGTCCAGTGTGTAAGATTTATGGGGACCTATTGGCAGTGTATCGCAGAAATTGAAAATAATATTTATATGTTTTCAGTAGTGTATTATTGACCCTTTCTAAGTCCCGCCCCTTTCTGTTGCTATGTGCTCCAATAACAGTTGAGCAACCTTGATACCCAGCAGATCCTCAGTCAACTTTCTCCTTTTCCTGTACTTGGATATGTTATGTGCTAGACTTGTCTATGTTGAAAAGAAAAAGCAAATTTTTAATGGGGATGACAAAGAGATGTTGCTGGGGGACCTGTAAAAGAAGTATATATTCACATCTAAAGTTAGCAAAACCTGAGCTAATTAGCTAGCAAACCATTTAGATTAGTTACCTTATTAGCTAGTGTTTAGCAAGCTAACGATTGATTTGCTACTACTACAGTGCTGTGATTGGCTAGTACTACTGTAACGTGATTGCCTGTGAGTGCAGGTGTAGATATTAGAAGTTGGGAGAAGTTTACAAAGAAGGCTGTGAAGGATGAATGGATCAAACACATGGGGTTCGTGCCCTGTGTGAAGCTAAATATCTCTATCAACCTATTTTAGATTTAGCTGACATATTAACATAAAGAAAAAAAAAATCAGTTTTCTGTCAAAGTGTGGTTAAGTTTAGAAACAAAAGGTAGGTTTGGACACACAAAGTACCCATAGTTTAGGCACAAAAATTACTTGTGTAGGTTTAGGACAAGATCGTGGTTTGGGTTAAAATAGACCCTTTCACAATGTTAGAAAGGTTTTTCTAACAATCACAGGGACAAGCTGTTGTGGCAATAAATACTAGCCCATCATAGCACAGCAGTAGTAGCTGATCACAATCCAGATTAGCAAACTAGTTAGCTAGCATTTTGCTATCGTTAGCTGTTAGATGTAACTAGCTACAACTGATGTAAATTAGCTAGCTAGCTAGCGTTTTCCTAAAATTAGCTATATTTAGATGTGATTCTATGTCGCTTTTACAGGTTCACTCAACAACATATCTGACTATCTTCAAAATATGATTTTCTTTTCAACAAAGAGAAACTTAGCACATAATAAGGAATCAGTAAAAGAGCAAGTTGACAAAGGGTCAGCTGTGTAGAAAGCTTGCTCAACTGTTATGGGAACACAAAAGAAAATCACGTGGGACTTCTTTCATGGAGGCCGCCACGTTGCATCACCATTTAACATCATGTTTCTACAGTAGGACAGAACAAACAAATCCAACATTGGCTCTGGGTTGGGACTTTTTGCCTTTGTCCTACACATTTGGAAGGGGAGGGTGAGGTGCTAGAAGCCACTAAATCCTACAGACTGGTCCTTTAACCCTCCACCCTGTAAAGCTCCAGCTCCTGATCTCCACACATACTCACCTGTACTTCATACTGGTGTGGCGCCCGATGGCCTCCTTCATGTGGGCATGGCCTTGTGGTGCCTGACGGGACCCAGACCCTTCTCTGGTCTTGACTGAGCCTTGGGAGATGTAGTTGCCATTGCTCCCTTGTCCACTACCTCCTCCTCCGCCACCTCCTCCTCCACTACCACCACCACCGCCTCCTCCTCCTCCTCCGCCACCTCCCCCTACTCCCCCACTGCTTCCACCAGGAGGTGGGGCAGTGCGAAGGCCACAAAGTCGGTCCTCACTGCGACTCTTGAGGTTGTGCTCAGTGCAGGCGAAAGACACCTGCATCCTGACCCTGGTTTCCGGTGTCTCTTATTTTAAAAGACAGAGGGTGTGAGGGGACTTTTATAGGAAGTCACACAAGCAATAATGTCTGTAAACTGTTTTTGGTGCTGCTTGACAAGGTCTCCCCCGCTGTTGTGTGCTGTTGTGGCAAAGCAGTGTTGCTCATACAAAAAGGGCTCAGACAGGGCAGGTCAGAAAGATTTTGGCTGGGATTTGGAGGGAGCAGGCGAGAGTCCAGCCTCTAACATGACACACACAGAGTCACCGTCTGTTCTGTCTCCTGTCTGGTGATGCAAACCTGGCAATGGGCTCTCAGAGTTTTCACACTCACAAGATGCATCAGGGCTGCTCTCCAGAAACCATCAGGAAGCTTGTAAGCTCACAGCAGTCCTCAGACGGATTTGGGGAAAACCTCAGTGCAATAGATGCCGCCCTCCCAGGAGAGTATCAGCAGCAGCTCGGCCTTTTTTCTCTCCCCCATATACATACATACATACATGTACAGGCTCGTATGGCTTATGTTGGGTGGTGGTGAAGCTGTCTTCTCTTCAGCTGAGGGTAGTTGTGTCTGCCTCGAGCCGAGGAGCTCCGGAGTGTGCCGCAGCAATGACACAATCACAGCTACAGGCATCCTCGCACCTCGCGTCGAAATAATAAGGCATTTTTTCCCTCTTTCTCTTTTTCTTCTCTGTCGCAAAAACTGGCTTAATTGCTCTAATTTACATTGCCGAGGCGAGCGCAGTCCGAGCAGGGTAAATAAGACTTGATAGGATGCGAATTCACACAGTCAAACCCCACCGATGCATCATCGCCCAGCAGACTCACGCAGCATCAAATTGATGCAAGAGAAAAACAGAGAGAGGGAGAGGTGAAAAAAAAGAAATACAAGAGCTAATAACACCGAGCCGGTTTTTTTTATTACCTTCAGAAGTCGTTCACATACCGGCAGCAGCAGCAGTAACTGTGCAGGTCTCCCGTTATTCGACCAGATCTCACGGTGCACGGGTTTGAAAAAAATGCCGGCATCCTGGCCCTAAAATCAGCTGCAGCAGCAGACATTTCAAAACGATCGATGCCGCCGATCGGCTCTCCCTCATCGCACCATTTCTGTCATGTCAGACTTTTCTTTTCTTTTATTCTTTCCTTTTTTTTCAGAGGCTCCAAAAATGTTCACGACACACAAGCGGCAGCAGTGTGTGTGGGGGGTTGCAAGATGCTCTCGCTCTCTCTCTCTCTCTCTCTCTCTCTCTCTGGGGTGTGATCTCTACATTTTTCATCACACTGGTGTACATACACACACGTCTCATCGCATCGTAACGTAGTGGAGCAGCTTATACACACACACACACACACACACACACACACACTAGGTTTTGTAATCTTAATGCGCCAGATTTTTTAATATGATGTACAATAAGTTACAGCCAGTATAATATATGACTTTAATTTCCACTTATAGTCGACGTTCAATCACCAGAGCTCCTCGTTTTTCACATTTCATTTATGCAGGAATTTGTCTTGTCTTTCTACCACACCCATATTTCAAAAACAGTCGTTTTCTCATTGTGTATCTTATGGGCAGTGTTGGGAATATATATTACTGTAATATTATCATTTTATCCAGTGTAAAGTAGGCTATTACAATTTCCACAACTAAAGTTACAGAAAGATTAGTGTCCAGGCTGCCTTAAAATAATTAGATGACTTTTAGATACTTTTTGACCTATAGGTTATTTTATGATGACATGTATGTTCAGCAGGTCATGTCAGCTGTTAGCCACAAAGCTAAATGAAGGATGGAGGATGAGTGAGCCAGAGAGAGGCATACTTTCCACAGGTGGAAGTATTGTCCTTATTTTGAGTTTGTTTGGATCCTCCAGAGAGAATCTGCATTAATCGAGTCTAATCTGAAGGCCACACTCAGAGAAGGAGACTGTTTCCACCACAGCCAACATCTGGACAAACCAACAAAAGCTTTCTGACACTTCACTGGATCAGCTGTTCAACTTGGAGCACAACAAGGTCATCAACAAGGTACAAAAGTAACATAACCAGTAACATAACTACTTTTGACTTCAAGTAAAAAGGAAAGTAATATTATTACTTTTTAAAGGAGTAATAGGTAAAAATTAACTTATTACACTTACTGAGTAACACTGATGAGATGAAACGATTGATCTGATTTCCTTTTAAATTTTCTCAGTTTGAAAAGTCAGTTCTTCATTGTTTTTTTCATTCTTTGTTCCAACTTTGGCCCAAAGACAATATGTGAAACTGCTCCCAGTGAATTCATTAAAATTTAAAATTTCAATAACCTTCATTATGGTTCACAGTGGTTTCATTATTGTTAAAACAATGACTTGTGTTAAAATGTATTAGAGACACACAGCAAGTTTTCATCATACATGTTTTCTTCAAACTATGCAAAAGAGAGCTCTCAGAGGAGTTTAACTCTCAAAAAAAGTGCATGCTGGGAAGTCATGATCATGTTCATGTTTCTTTAGAAACTTAATTTAATGAGTTTGTCTGTACAGTACATTCACTCAGCTCAGGGGAACTCATGTTTATAGGTTCTGAGGTGTTCTGAAAATAAAGAAACTAGAAAATCAAAGTTTAATTAACTTGAGTTAATAAAACTTGCATATTTAGATTAAGTCAATGAGAAAAGATTAGTTGATTCCACTAAATTCCCATATGTTTTTATAGTGTATAAATCATGAGATAAAAGTCATGATTTTAATCTCATAATTATGACTTTTTATCTCATAATTATGACTGCACTGGGGATATTTTCCCTCTTACTGGTGGAAGTGTGTTTCCACAGTACAGTACGTGGCCAATCACCCAAATTGCAGAGCAACACTGTATCATCATCCTCTCACAACAAAGAGCAGATACACGACTTCTAAAGTCACATCACATCTCATCATAATGTAGCATAGCATGGCGTATCATATCACATTGCATCAGATCACATCATATTAAAATAAAATTGATGTGTCATTTGGTGGCCAGGCAATGATAATAGTTCCTTCAAGGCTGTGTTTACAATCTGAAGCAGGCTGCCATAACCTTAGAGAAAGCTGTCAATCCACAAAGTTTCACACTGCACAGCAGGACAATCTGCAAAAATACTGGTCTAGTGCAAATAAAAACTGCAGACACACAAACATTCATCATTTCTGTCAATTTGCTCCCAGTAGTCGTGTCTAATGAAATCTTTCTTTAGAGCAGTCTGCAGTCCCAGGATGATCCCTGAGCAGATTGCATGGCAGTCAGCTGCCAGCAGAATGTAACTCGGAGTTGGCAATCAGCTCTTTTTTAAAGAGCTATTCAGTACAAGTTGGGACGGGGAAGTTTCCAGCTGTATAGGCAGAAAGAAAATGTGAATGCCACCCGCTGTGACGTTTGAGAAGAGAAGAGGGTTTAATGATCTCCTGTCCTGTTAAAGCTCAGCGAGCGC
>JAJHUR010108781.1:0-13948 GCA_027495735.1 Lutjanus campechanus | reverse complement strand
GTCTCCAGACTGTCTCCAATGTCTCATTTTGTCCTCAATGGAAAGATATTCAGTTTACTATCATAGAGGAGTAAAGAAACCAGAAAATATTCACATTTCATGAGCTAAAAATCAGAGAATTCCTCTTGCCTTTCCTCTTCTGTATTCTTTTTTTTTTGCATCAACAGAATGGACTTTAAAAGTTATGAAAGAATGGGAGATGTCTTCCTGCTTAGGAAAAAACACTGAATTTGCACTAACCAAAGCCAAGGATGATAAAGACTTGTAGGATCTTAAAGAGCAATCACAGACACAAAAGACCCACAGATTTTGATACTGCGATGTAACCCAGATTCCTTTTATCTTCATTTTACACGTCAGGCTTTTCTCTTCACCCGTGATGACCCTGTCTGTTGTCTCCTGTTTGGTTGTGAAAACAAAATCTCAACAAAAATTAAGTTTAAAAAAGTACTCAAACTGATTAACTGACTGTCAAAATAGTTGGTAATTAATTCAATAATCGATTAATAAGCGATTACTCGATAAATTGTTGCAGCTCTATACAAAATAATAGAAATAACTTATATAATGCAATACAGTTCAACAGCACCCAAAAACTAAATCTCTGAAAAGATCAGACAGTTAAATCACCACCTCTCTGAGAGGGTTTCAACAAAAATGGAACATTAGAACCTTCATGAAGGGAGGATGTGTTTATTTCAGTCCATGTGGAAGCAGACAGTATAGGCCTATATGGACTGAACAGTGTGGGGATACTGGAGTTTGACACAGGTGTGAGCTCTACACTTTAAGTTGGCAGTAACTGCAGGCTACAGTCTGTCACACAGTGATCAATCTGATGTGAGCTGTGTTTTGACTCAGAGTTATGTTCACTGTATATCAGTCCTGAGGCACTCTGGGAAGGAAAACTGTGTTTCAGTCTGGCAGCTTGATTGGAACATTGGTCTGAAGGTAAAGCTATACTTTAAAACCAGTCTGACTGGGACCAGGCTGGTCTGGAGGCGTACCGTATCTTAGGTCAGACCTATTTTAAAACCTGTTCCAGGACGCATGTGCTCTATTTGTTGCAAAAACTCTCCTCTTTCTTTTTGAGGATATTATTCAGCCTTGGTCTAGTTTGCTATGGTGCTGCCTGGGCTGCACAATGAACTGCAACATTACCAAAATCACAGTATGACTCAGTGCAATATCAAAATAACAGGACCAGAAGAAAATTGCAACTTTCTGAAAGAAAACTGTGAGAAACAGCATTATAATGAAGTACTGTAGTGCTGCACAGATGCCCTGACCTAAGAAAAATATTTGTTTGGTACAGACCCCAACATATATCACATCATGAAGATATCAATGGGGTTTTTTTCCTAGTAAAAATAAAAATTGTAATGTAAACATGATCATTTACACTAATCGTAGCACATCGATCACAATCGCAATTTCAGTCAAAATAACTGCAATGTTACTTTTTTATCATATCGTGCAGCCTTCATACTGCACTTCGTGACTAACAATACCCAACTGTGAGTCACCTTAGATTGTAATGGGCTGTGAGTTAATATGTACATGTTATGGGTCATTTAGATAATTCTTTTTTTTCTTTTTGAGCATGCTCTAAAATTTCTAAATTGACTGAAACTACATCAAAATCGTCCCACCAGGACTCGGAATATGTCCACATTTGGAAAAAAAACAGCCATTTTCAATTTGAAATAACTTTAAATAAATGCCTTTTAAATGTCATTTAGATAATTACGGCCATAAATATCCTGTAATTTATCACTGATTTGAGGTTATTTAAGTTATTTAAATAAGTTATCTGTTCAATTCAAACAATTCAGTGTCTCCTAAAGCTTCTAAACTGGCTGGAATGTGGCCACTTCTGGTTTAAATGGCCATTTTGAAAATGTCAGAAGTGAATTCAGCATCATCATTTACCACCAAAACAACTCCAGCATTGTCCAAATCACCCAAGTGGTTACTGAAATATTGGCCAAATAGATCATTGTGCTAATTAACAATAATTAAGCTAATTAATCAATTTCATGCATGATTTCTTTCGTTGTTTAGCTGTTGCCTTTTTTCTTCGGGGCTGCAACTAACTGACTGATTATTTTCACTATTAATTAATCTGTCAATCATTCTCAATTAAACAATTAGTTGTTTGGTCCATAAAATATCAGAAAATGGTGTAAAATACAACTGAAAGATTCTCAGTTTACTGTCAAAGAGGAGTAAAGAAACCAGAAAACAGATCACACTGGAAAACCTCAAAAAAAACAACACCAAAAAAAAAAAAACTGGTTGGACTAATGGTTGCAGCTCTACTGTTATTGGGAGGTCTGTGTGACGTACTAACCATCACGTCACTGCTGAGCAAAATGGGAAATCTTGATCCCCCGCTGAAACTCAGACTCATGATGCCTCGTCCTCGTTCTCTCTGTTCATCCTTTGAACCTGTTAAAAGGTCACCTTCAAAGCACGCTTCACTTTTAAAGCACACACACACACACAGTCCTCTCCACCTGAGATGACACCGCTGTCCCTCACCTCCTGACCCTTTAATCATCCATTACCTCATCTTCCTCTTTCTCCTTTCATTTCAATTCTTTCTTTCTGATTCATTTGCATGAAGTAAAAGTAAAAGTTGAAGTGAAAATTGGGATTTTTTAGTAGGATCACAATATTAAAATAAAGAATGATATACTACCATGCACAGCTGCCAGTTCATCATCATGGCCTTTTGTCATTAAATCAATCAAACAATCAATAAATTGTGCACAACAAAGGAAGGAACAGCTGCACAAACTAATAAACCTAACAAATATAAAATACTTAGAGTTGCAATCATTAATCAACTATTAAATCTGCATCTATTTTGATAATCAGTTAATCATTTTAAGTTTTTTTTTTTATTATTTAAAAAAGTCAAAATTCTCTGATTTCAGCTTCTTAAACATGAATATTTTCTGCTTTCTTTACTCCTCTCTGACAGTAAACTGAATATCTTTGACTTGTGGATAAAACATTTGAGGATGTCATCTTGAGTTTTGATCAACATATTTCACCATTTTCCCACCGTTTATGGACCAAACAACTAATCAAATTAAATAATCAACTGATTAATCAATGATGAAAATAATCAGCAGCTGCAGCCCTAAAAACACTATATTTGGCAAAATAATTTCACCATACTTTAAACTGAGGTAATCCAAACATAATGGAAAGTAATCACGTTCCATTACTGTGACACTTGGATTACATAACTGAAACTGTACTGGAATATATTTTTAAAGTAACCCTCCCAACCCTGATTATCTGACTGATGTCTGTGTACTAAATAGGATCCAATATTATTTACAAAACTCCATCACTGTTGCAGATATAATATACTGGTTGTTTATGGTCGTCACATTGTACAAATTGCTACAATAAATAATGATGGAGCAGTAAAGTAGCTGCTGTGAGATACTGTTGGCTGCAGGAAAGTCTCTATTAGATGGACGTGAATGTCAGCTGACTCATCAGTAAACAACCCTGCTGAAATATCTCAGGTACACTCAAACACAGTCAGAGATACAAGTGAACACACAAGTCTGCTGTTATTCTAGATTTTTCTTCTTGTCAACAACTCTCCTCAAAGGACCGAAGCCAACAATGTGTTTGTCTGTCTCTCAATACTTCACACGTCCCTACCCTGTCTGTGACTCTCTGCTCCAAGCCAGTCGGTTCCCAGTGAGGATGTGAATCTTTAAAAACTCACAGCTCATAAATAAAGTTTGATTTTTTTTTATTTTTTATTTTTTATTTTTTAAGGGTTAGTAATTCACTAAAACAGCCAGTCATTGTAGTTTTTAGCAAACGTTGCTCAAACAGGATTAAATCGTGCATTTGATGGGGACTACTTTCAGTGGCGGACTAATTCACATTCAAAATAAATTACAGTACGTGTTTAAGAGTGAGCCTGTCAGCTAGTAGAGCTGCAACAATTTGTCAATTAATTGATTAATTGATCAAAAGAAAATTAAACGCCAATTATCTTGACAATCAATGAATTGTTTCAGTCATTTTTTAAGCCAAAATGTCAAACATTTGCTGGTTCTGACTTCTTAAAAGTGAAGATTTGCTGCTTTTCTTTATGATTTATGACAGTAAACAAAGAGTCTTCGGGTTTTCGGCTTAGGTTCTGTCCATTTAGGTTGAAATCGGTCTTGATGTTGGGGAGGCAGCACGCAATGACACAAAATAAAAATAATCAATAATTCCTGTAAAGTGCTTTAAAACTGAAGTAACAAGCCTGTAATGTAAGGAGTAGAAAGTACAGATATTTGTGCTAAATGTTCAGTAAGGAGTAAAAGCTGTCAGAAATATCAATACTGAAGTAAAGTACAGATACCAGACCTCTAACTGAATCCAGCCCGGCTGCTCATTTTATGCAGCACATGAGAGCTCACAAAGAATTTAGTTTGCACAACACATTTCTATACTGTATTGTGGAAGTAAACTGCACATCCCAGAATGCATCCTGATTTTGTTATCCCTCACTGAAGGCATCTAGCTGCTAGATATCAGTATACATGATGGGAAAATGAATATATATGTTTGCAGTATGTCTTCTTGTCTTACACTACTTTGTATATTACATTTAGTTTAGAGCTAGTTATTTATTTAGTTATTTATTATATTTATTTATTTATATTTATTTTGAGTCATTTTATAAAGAAAAGTATAAATTCTCTCAGCTTCTTAAATGTGACTATTTTCTGCTTTCTTTCCTCCTCTCTGACAGTTAACTGGATATCTTTGGATTGTGGACAAAATATGACATTTGAAGACGCCACCTTGGGCTTTGGGAAACACTGATCAACATTTTTCATTATTATCTGACATTTTAATGGACCAAACAACTAATTGATTAATAGAGAAAATATTTGACAGATTAATCGACAATTAAAATAATCATTACAGGAAAAAACGTTTGCTTTATATGTTTGTATTTAATTTTCAACTGACAAGATTGTGACAGGATTAACTGAGGAAATAACTGACAGATTAATCAACAATGAATATAATCACTATGTTTTAATGTAAGATAAATTCTGTAATACACAATGTGCGCTCTGCTGTTCAACACAAAAGGCACACTCAGCTGTTCACCTGCCGGCATGCACACACTGTAAGAACCACACACACAAACACACACACTCTAAACCAGAGAAGTGCACTGACCAATATGTTGTCCAACATTAATTATGAATCCACCAATCAGCCTCACCGCTCCTTTTGAATTATTCAGCAGTGGCATATGCTGTTTAATTGAGCCTGACCAGACCTGAGGAAGAGCAGTCAACCACTCTGGTGATTGACTGAGAGTGTGTGTGTGTGTGTGTGTGTGTGTGTGGAGGGGGAAACAAAGTGATATACTGAGTAAGAAGCCTCACCTCCTCCATGTTACCTGTTGCCTTGATGAATTCAGAATAATGAAGCTGTCCATCACTCATGTTATACTCTGCATTTACGCTCTCTTTTAAACACAAATAATACTTTCATTCATTCATTTCTGTCAAACTTTTTGTTTTATGTTAAGCGACTGTTCATGAAACTCTGCTTATTAGGTCTGGCCGATAAGGCTTATAAATGTGGTTTTGTTGATATTCAGTCATCTCTGTTTAGTTGGGACAGCTGCATGTGCATGTTTGTGCATGTGCTTCCCTGCACCATTTACAAGTAACTTTATCATATTACAGTGAGTCTGATTCACCAGATGCACACTGTAGGATCAGATGAATCCGGTGACCGGTTTGTGTGTTCCGCCATCTTGCGCCGCCGCCATTGCTGCGGTGGCACGTCGTGTCCATTACTCTCAGTGTCTGCTGATTGGGTCTAGAAGGGAACCCCAAATTTGCAAGACTCTTGCGAGATTTTTCATGGCTTCGGTCAAAATGTTCACTCTTATGAGATCTTGCAGATCTGGGGTTTCCCTCTAGATACTGTGTCTGCTGTTACTTGCTAATAGCAACAGCATGGACAACTGAATTGACAGCAGCCCTCAGTAACTGGTGAATGTTCCTTTTATTAACGTTATTCAAATGTTACAAAGTAGTTAGACGTTGGTTGTGACAATAGCCGCAAATGGATAATGAAGTACTGTGTAATATATATTAAAAAATATGCATGAATTCACATTTTTCATCAGGTACTGAAGATTTTCATGAACAAAGTTCCTTTCTGTTAATATTTTTGATCTACTGTGACACATGGTGGTCCTCTGTACACTGAGTGAATCTCTGTAGAGTCTCTGCTCTCAGACAGCAGCTCTCTTCATCAAGTAAAGCTTTGTATATTTTGCTTTCCGTTTTTTGGTCACGACTGTTGGAGCAGCTGAACTGCACAGGTTCTTCCAGACTTCCTAGACATTATTGTCAAAAGTAATGTCGCATAAAAAGTAAGTGTGAAAGTAGACAACTGTAAATCTCATATGATGGCTCGCATTCATTCGCTCTCTTACTGTAGGGAGATGCCACCGCAGCAATGGCGGCTTGTTAACTTCCAGTACGTCGGCGAGTCCTGCCATTGGTTGCTAGCTTCATGTGGCATCGTGACATCCTCTATCTATCAAAGTCCCCGGGAAACAAGAACAACCTCCTAGCTGCAACCTATACGCTGAAAACAGCAGATTATCACCAGAGATGCTAATGGTATGAACATACACAAACTAACAGCTGTTACCTTTTCTTTTGAAGCGATGCAGTCTCTTTAATACCAGAGCTCGCCTCCCGACATGCAAAACAAGTCCCCCCTCCACACTATTTTGTAGCAGCACCATCGCTGCATCCTGGGCTTAGCACCACCCAGGACGTTTGTGATTGGTTTAAAGAAATGCAAACAAGGCAGGGCGTTATTTCTTCTACAGCAGAATGTATATTCCTGCAGCCAGACCTTTCTCCAGACCTTTCTCTCTACTGTGGCACAAATAGTTGATGCAGTAACAGAATATTGATCCATATGACTATATTGCGATGTAGATCAAGTTTGCATCAGAAGATACAAACTGATAAATTGTTCAGCCCTACTATGTGGCCATAAACATACTAAGCCTTTTTACAAGCGACACCATTCTCACCCCTGACATCATGTGCCTTTTCACTGCCTTTAACTCGTATTCTCACCCAATCAAAGAGCAGATGCTCGGCAGCATGGCCTCACTTTATACAGCATCTATATTGTCTTTCCTCTGGTTAATCTACAGGGGCTGCTCCAGCCGGATTGATAGGCACTTCCATGAATGTCATGGCCCACTTAGGAGTCGAGCCACCATCACTGTTACTGGTTTAAGAGAGGACTCAGCAGTATGTTCCAGCATGTCAGAACCACCCCCTCTTTACCTGCACCCACACACTCAACACAATCCTCCAAAACAAGCTGTGATCACTTCTGTAGAGCACTAACATCACAGCTAACAGCACACTAACCGTACTTTATTCTGAATTTACCATGTGAGCTGTTATAATACAGATAGGTGCAGTGCAGTCCCAATTTAAAGGGAAGCTTTGACACTTGTCATGTGGATGTCCAGTCAGTGTTGATGGCAAATGTAGTCATATGAAGCAATAAATCCCTCAATATGTACTGAGAAAGCTGAGATCTCCTTCTGCAAAATCTGTTGCTCCTCCTGTATGCAGTGATGTCACAGTGATGTCATTGGTGTTAAGGAAGAACTACAGGCTATTACAGCTTAGATCTCCTCTTCTGGGTAGCCAAGGAACTTTCTAGATGAGTATTTTTGTCACCTAATGCTATTTTTTGGCTATCAAAGTATTAGCTATAGGCTGGGGTTGACATCAGATGCTTGGGTGCAATACATCCTGGTGCCTGTAGGCAATGCTATACAGCTCTGCAAGCAGGAGAACTCATCTCTATTGGTCAATATAGCAGCACTGAGGAATTTATTGCTTCAATTGACTACATTTAAGGATATACAGTAAAAATAATGACTGATATTTGCCCATCACAGCTCTATCATCTATATTGGTGCTGGTGTATATCAGCCAAAAAATATCTGCTATAATAATATCTGATTTGACAGATTATATCAAAGCATTTGAATTCTTAAGGAAAATGCTCAATAAAAGCTAAAGTATATTTGTGAAGTTCGTGTGTATATTATCTAGAGCTGCAATGAGTAATCAAATAATCAATTATTAATCAATTAATAAATTAATCACCAACTATTTTGATAATTGATTAATTGGTTTGAGTAATTTTTTGAGAAAAGAGTCAAAATTCTTTGATTTCAGCTTCTTAAATGTGAATATTTTCTGGTTTATTTGCTGCTTTATGACAGTAAACTGAATATCTTTGAGTTGTGGGCAAAACAAGACAGTATTGGAGGTCATTTTGGGCTTTGGGACACACAGATTGACATTTTTTACCATCTTATAGACAAAGCAACTAATCGATTATTCAAAAAAATAGATTAAACAACTATGAAAATAAAAAATATAGTTGCAGTCCTAATTTTACTGGCATTGACCATGAGAAGTAAGTAATTATTGGTTATCAGTATTGGCTGTTAAAAACTCAACTATGGATCAGTACTGCCCACTGTCTGTCTGGCTCTGATTTGAACTGCTACATGTGCACTTCACTCCCTCCTGTAGGAAACAAAACACCTCATTTTTATATGCTGATCCATGTCATCAGAGCAGGGACACTGTCTCATCCAGTACAGTCAGTACTGTCTTTTATTAACAAGTCTATAGTCTGAGCGCAGTGTGCAGCAGAGCATTCAGCTGATAACCAGTATTCTCAGTAACAACACATCACTATAGTGTGGTGACCTCTAGGAGCTGCAGCATCCTCACTGCAGGGAATCACAGGTAACTCCCATTATAACACAGTTGCAGGCACACAGGCGATTCTGTGATACACAATCTATCTCAAGACAGCCATCTACAAAATGTGACAGCATCTGTGCACCTGAGGAGGAAAACAAACCCAGAAATAGAAAAAAGAAAGGAGTTATTTATTTTCTGCTTTTCAAAGGCAGATATCAAACAGAGGCTGTTTTTACTCACTGCCTCCTGAAGAGCTTTCACTTCTACCCAGGTGAACAGGAACAGAGTGTATTAAAATATAAAATATATTGTATCAGCTTTTTTTTACCACACACACAGCATTGTGTACTATCATTTAAGTGTCAAAGAGCCAGAAAATGGCAAAAGGCTCGACTGTGACAAAGAAAAACATCTCAGAAAATGTCTGCAGAAAAAGATATCATACACCACTGCTTCACTATCATACAAATAAATGATAACACATTATGTATACTATTCTAAGAAAAATACAACAACCTCAAGATACCTCACCTTATTTGCCTTACTTCTTTTTTTTCCACCCATTGATGGTCAGACTACTGTCACACTAAAGCCTCTTTCAGACATGCACCTAAATGAATCTGTTGGTAATTTAACATGTTGGTCTTATGTCCGAATAAAGACCTGGAGGGTCGGGAGCGTCACTTGAAAAATGTATTCTGATACAGTTACTAATTACCTGTGAAAAAATACAGTCTGTAACATAATCCAAGTATCACAATATTAAAGTAATGTAATTTGATTACTATCTGTTAAATCTGGATTACCTCAATATAAAATACAGTGAAATTGTTTAACCTAAGATACAGTAGTCGATCGACCATCGATTGATCAAAGTCCAAGATGATGTCCTTTTGTCCAAAACTCAGAAATATTCAGTTTACTGTCAGAGTAAAGAAACCAGCAAAATATTCACAATTAAAAAGCTGTAATGGTGTAAAATTATTAATAGCTTAATTAATCCTGTCACAATCTTGTCAATTGAAAAATATTTTTCAAGCCTTTTCTGAAAATGGTGGAAAATGTTGATCAAAGCTTAAAATGACGTCCTCAAATGTCTTGTTTTGTCCACAAGTCAAAAATCTTCAGTGTACTGTCAGTTACCTTTTTTGTATTCAGATTATGTAATCCTATTACATGCAATCCTTTACTCCCCAAATCTGTCAAATAAATAATATGCAACAACTCTGATAATTGATTCAGTCATTTTGTCCCCTCACGGTGTGACCCAGGAAGAAGACGCAACGTGATCAACAGTCTGTCTCAATATTTTCAGTCTTCATTCATGCCAGCTGCATAGATGAATAAATGAATATCTGGATAAACATGTTACATACAGCATGTGAGCGACCAGGGATTACATGAGAGCCCAAACTTAATGTCCCGACACTCAGTGCAGGATCACTGTTGGATATTATACAACAGGCAGCAGCGTTCACTCTCTAATAATGAAGCTGATGTCAAAATGTATCAGTGGATTCACCGTGACAAGCGGTCCTCATGCTCACGATGGTCATTAATTAATGTTTCAACAGCAAAATAAAAATCCATTAGTGATGCAGCCTGAGAGGGAACAGAACAGTCTTCATCTTTATCATGACAGTGAAGATCCTGGTAGCCAACAAATTGATTCTCTGTCATGATTCTTCTCTTCACGATTCCTGAATCAGTTTTTTGAAAGCTGAATCTATTTTTTATTATGTACAAACAACTAGAACTTAGTCTGATAGCTTGATGCTAACATGGATAGAAATTAGCATTGTGATTGCAGTAATATTATCTTAACGCAGAATGACATGCGCTCGGGCTGGGGTGATTCATCAACGTAATCGATTACGGAATTGCTTTATGGGATTAAAAAGCGGCTTTATTTTCACTTCTGCTTCTCAACCCCTCTGCTGCAGCGATCCACGAAGAAATCGCCAAACCACGTACCGGCCAGACGAGAGTTTAGCGTCAGTTTTTTAAACTTTTGGGATTAAAAAGTGGATTTATCTTCATATTTGCTTGTAAACCTGTGTGCAACAGCGACCACTGAGGACCAACCACACTAATTACAGTAAGATAATTAGTCTCTCTGTCTATGTTGACTGCTGATTGCAGGAGAAATGTATTTGAAAGTCACATTGTGAGAGTAAAGAGAAGAGGGATGTAAAGGAAAGAATCAACTTCTCTAGTGATTACTGTCAGTACTGACACACAAACACATGCATAGCTGATGTGTGTTGGTCCGCGCTTGCTCTAGACTCGGTAAACTGTTGCATGAGTGGAAGAAGTGCGTGCTACTCAAAACTTAACTCATGCCCTGGAGATGTTCAAGATATTATCATGATACTTACATCACGATGCACTAATATCATACTACGTAGAGTCTCGCATAGCCAGACCTCGCGCCACAGCACTCAGCACTGGAGAAAGCTCTGTCTTCTCACATGCACATTCTGCAAAAGGGAAAATAACGCTCTATATGTAAACCAATCACAAATGTCCTGGGTGGAGCCAAGTCCAGGATGCAGCGACAGTGCTGCTGCAAAACAGTGCCGAGGGGGGGACTTGTTTTGGTAAAACACTTGCACATCAGGAGGTTAGCTCAGGCATTAAACTGGCTAAATCACCCTAAAAGAAAAGATAACGGCTGTTAGCTTGCCTACGTTCAGCTTGGAGGCTGTTGTTATTTCCTGGAAACTATGAAAATGTAGAGAGCGGATGCTGTGACGCCACCTGAAAGCAAGCAACCAATGGCAGGCTTATACTCACAAAAAATACAATATTATCACAAAACTTTTTTCAACTGTTAACATCTACTTTATCTAATAAGATCAAGTTTGTTCATCTCATGCTTCATGCTCTGGGAGAGCAGACAGACTGACCGACAGTCATTAAAATCTAATAATCCTGCTGACCGTGACGTCTACTGACCTCACCAGAAAAAAACTCTGCACCATCCAGTTGACTCAAAAAGCAATCGATTTTTATTATTCCAGTCACAAAATGTTTAATTTGCATTTGCAATATTAATAATTTATAGAATAAAAAAGATCGATACATGGCATTGTGTATCGATTTTTCCCCCTACTCTGAAAAGACGATAGGAACATTAATGTAGAGTCGTTACAGTAATGGCAAACCTGCCTGTCATATAACATATTCAATGTGTGAAAAGGGTTCAGCCCTATTGGAAGACAGTGATTTGCCTGATTGATGCTTCTTTTACTCATGAAGGAAAAAAAGGGCCACAGTCTGCCCCGATCACACACACAGACTGTATTCCAGATCAGCTGAAACACACCCACACACACAGGGCCGAGTGTTTGGTTGATGGATAGTCAGGGAATTGTGTGGCTCAGAGAGAGGACATAACATTTATGAAACTAGGAGGGAAGTCATTAAACTTTCATATTGAGAAAAAGGGCTCATCAGTTTCTTTGTGTGTGTGTGTGTGTGAATGTGTGTGTGGTGCACTGACAGCTGATGGAGGACTATTGCTTTTTCCACTGCCATTTCTCCCACTAATGCAACACCCCCTCACCCCACCCTGCACCACACAGGAGGACTTCCACACCGAGTCTATCAGACCTCCCTGAATATCATTTTCTTTTGATTTAAAGGAATCCACAAAGGACTGATTTGTTCAAAAAGCCCAGTAAAGTCACCGTCCATTTCCTTTCACTGATACTGAATGGTCCAAAACAAAACATTAAAAATAGGCTTCCACATTCCTTTTGTTTATTTACACTTGGAAGACATGCATCTTATTTCCAGTGTGTGCAAATTCAAAAAACATTAATCATACTGCATAAAGCTAAGATCTGCACTTTTCTGCAAACTGAAGCAGAACTTCAGCAGAGAACATTTAGAGTGCTGCAGCATTTGCAAGGTGGGTTTCTCTCATTTTTCATGGGCTTACGTCGGGTTTTAGCTGTCTTATCATTATCATTATTATGAAAAATGTCAGGCTGTAATCAGGTTCCAGCTGAAATATGCTAATGAGGGACAGGTTTGGGTCGGGTTTGGACCATAGACTGTATATAGAAGTGGACGGAGCCTTCGTGACGTCACCCATTGGTTTCTTAACACCCGTTTTGAAGCCTCGAGTTTCAGATTTGGCCAGCGCCATTTTCACAGTTTTGAAACCGGAGGTGAATATGATTGGTTGAGACGGTGGAGCAGGGCGGGTATAGTCTATGGGAGCGAGTGAGTGGCACTACCATAGGGCACTACGCCTGTCAATCATGAAACCACGCCCCTAATTATACAGAACTTTAAGCCTTAATATAAAATCAACGAATGACTTATATGAAAATTCAAGTCTGGTTCAGTGAACATGGTGGGGGATATTAACTATTAAGACCGAAATCGCTTTTTGACGCGACCTATAAATATGTTTATTTCAGCTGTCAAGTTCGGCATTTTAGAACGGGGGTCAATGGGACCGGGCTTCTTTTTGCAGCCAGCTCGCTCGCCCCCTGCTGGATTTCGGTGAGAATACAGCGTTACTGCACTTCCGCATTGGCTTCATTTTTCAGAGCCGGAAGCTCCGTCCACTTCTATATACAGTCTATGGTTTGGACAGAATGTGTTGGGCTTAGGCCTTTGGCCTTTCCGGGCTCAGCCAAATTAAAAAATTCTAGTGTATACTGTGCTGCTGGATAGGGATGCGCGCGATTAGTCGACTATACGATTAAACGTCCGCTCCCTAACTAGTCGGCACCGGAATTACTAGTCGTTTAAAATATTTATCAATATTTCATTCATGCACGATGTCAGTTATCTGTCGCCTCATGCAGCCGCCCGCCACTAGTCGGGGCCGCGGCCCTGACGGCAGCCTCTCTTGTCCAGCGTGTACGCCCTGATCACCTAGGCAACCCCGGATGTTTATGTCAAAGTCGGACAGTTCGTAAAACCAGCCCGATTTGGCAGTGTTTTAATCTAGAAAATGGAAATAATGTTGAATGTAGACTGTGACAGAATAAGCTGATATATAATCACTCGACTGGAGAAACGTGCACACATTAAACACAGACACGTATACAAACGTGCAGGCGGAGCTGCTGCTGTTAGCTGCAAATGTCAGGTCT
>JAJHUR010108776.1:1884-15547 GCA_027495735.1 Lutjanus campechanus | reverse complement strand
AGTTTAAAATAAGTCCAAAACCTGCCTCTCACCCAAGGTCTTGGTCCAAATGCAGTGCTCTCATATGACCAAACTAAATGAGAAACCTTTGCTTTAAACTTCTTCACTCCTGTGAACCAACTCGGCAGAAAACTCTCTCCAGTTAGCACAGCGCTCTCGCAGCGAAGCAGTTTCAAAGCCGTTGGCCTGCTCTGTTTAGAGCAAAGAAGACTGTCGCTTCCTACGACTCTGCTTGCAGATGTTGAAGAATTGTTTGTCTAGTTAACACATGTCAGTCGACGCTCAAAAAACACTTCTGTCTAATTAGAGACTGGAGTCACTGTCATCTGTCTTGTAATGAGGAATCATGAAGCCTTCGCATTTCTCTCTAGTGCCATTTGATATTTCACTGTGTCTACAAATGAACAGGGGACAAGTTTCCATATTTTAAGGCAGCGCTGTAAACAGGGTCGCTTGTTTTATTTATTTTTTTTCTTACATGCACTGTCAATTACCCAGTGGCAGTAGCCTTGCAGATGCAGCAGAGCGCCGTGCTGGCTGGCTGGCTGACTGGGTGACTGGCTGGGTGGCTGACTTGGTGGCTGACTGGCTTGTCTCTTGGAAACCTGTGAAATATGATTTACATTGAGAGCATGTTGTAGCAAACCCTAGCCCACGGTATGCATATTCCCCCATTGTTTGTGACAGTTGGTTGTACCTGCGCCGGGGGGAAGAGCGCCAAGTAGGCATCCGACTTTGCATTTCAGTGGCTGAGCTCAGGGTCAGGAGCACATCTGGTTGACTGGGAGGTTTGTGTGTGGTGTGTCATTTCTACGTTTCAGACTCCACACACACACATGCACACACACTCACGAGCTCACTTGTTGCTGTGCAGCCGGAGTCTGTGCGCATAAAGCAGCAGCAGCAGCAGCAGCCGTGGCACACAAACAGCAAACCCGGCACACCGGTGCACTCCTACACAAACAAACAAACACACCTGCTGCTCCTGGCAAGTCGCTCTGACAATCAGCCGAAGGAGGGAAGGCAAACAAAACAAACAGTTTAATTTACATGACAGTAGCCTGCTTTACATTAGCATGCCGTGGCAATGATAGAGTGAAGCTCTGCTGGAAACAGCAGGTAATGAAAAGTGATGGTCCTATTTGCGGTATACTGTAAGTACAGGAATGGGAAGCTCGAGCAGTCAGAACTAATAGCGTGCACTGTGCTGCATGTCTCCCAGACAGTCCTTTTGGTGTGTTTAGTTTGAAAGAAAAAACAAAAAAAAAACAACTTCTCTCCCAGTCCTTTTCTAAAATAACTAATTTTTCAGCGTTGCAGAATAAATATAAGCAATTTGTTGTGGTGAAGAATTCAAGATGTGTACATGTGTTAAGGGAAGAGAGGAGTGTGATTTTTTTTTTTTCCATTTTTTCCATCGCCCAAACTTTCCTCCTTGAGACAGAACATGAAATGTTTATGCAGTTTGTGCAAAACAATCCATGTGCAATTTTAACGAGCAATTAACCTCATCAATAAATAAGTAAACAGTGTTTTGGCCGGTTTGTAATTGCGCCGAATGGTATTTGTGTCTTGAGACTTGTGTATTTGTACTTGGTAAGCTTTATTTTTTAAGGCATTTATGCCATGTGTGTGTTGTGTGTGTGTGAGTGTGTGTGGTTTGTGGGTTTGGTTTGTGAACGCATCGTGCATGTTTGTGTTTTTGCAGATGATGGCATACACTCATCGTGTCATGTATTTGTAGTAATACTGTTTAGGTGTGTCTGTACATGATTGTGAAGAGAGGTGTGTGTGTGTGTGTGTGTTCTGGCTCCAGTGGTCTGCTCCTCATGTAAAGAGATAGCATCTTCCCACAACAGATCAATAAGGGAATATTTCTAGAATCCCTGCTTCTGTCTCCGATTTAACCAAACCGTGTGTGTGTGTGTGTCTGTGTGTGTGCAAGTGTGTATGTGAAGAATACTCAAACTGACAACCTCACTTGGGTCCTGGTGGTTTGGTTAACCCTGGCTGCTGCCATTATTGAACCTATTGGCTCATTATCAGACTCAGAAGAGACATGCTTTGGTTTGTCTCAGCTCTTCAGTCAAGTGCGACTGACAGTTTGTTTGTGACCTGTTCATCCAACAAGCCAAAACCACTCTCGCTGTCGCCTTACAGAGTCTGTACAGGGGTCGGAAATCCTTGAAAACGCTTGAATTTTAATGTAGTGTTTTTTTTGGATAAAGTGCTTGAAACTGCTTGATGAGATTACCTTCATAAAATAAACTGACATCTGACTGAATAGTTAAAGGTAAAGAAATAAAATAAGTTGGAAAGAGCCTAATTGCTTTTGCTTTCTCAAATAGAAGCCGACTCCGTTCGAGCTTCACTTGCCCCTCTGCACACGTCTGTCAGGTCTTTTTTGATGGCTAACAGACAACAAAATGCACGGAGGTTGCTGTTAAAATGATTTGTCTAGAGCTTGTTTGAATGTTTTGTATTGGCTCAGTGAGGTTATAGCCTGTAAGATGCCGAGTCTACTTACAGACACCCAGTCATCTCTCTGTTGAATGCTATGATGACGTATCATTTCTGTTGTTGTAGCAAAATAACATAATTTAATGTGATGAAGCCAAATAATCATTTTAAGTATATTTATATAAATATGCAATTTACCTGAGCTGTAAGTTGCTGGAAAAGCTTGAAAATGATTGAAAGGTGCTTGAATTTGACTTTAAAAAAGGTGCAGGAACTCTGACCTCAACAGTTGTTGAACATTTCATGAAACTACAACTTCTCATATGAAATGTATAGGCAGAGCTATACTGTCCTCTATGAATAGATGCACACACCTCTGCTGCTGGTATGAAATATTGACACACACACATGTGGATACACTCTGTCTTGCACATACATACATCTCCACCACCCCCACTCTTCACCCAGCTCATGTTTACTTGCCGTAAATTGTCCTAAAGGGACACAGCCACAGATGATTTATGGTGCCAGATATGATTAGATCGCATGTATTTTTACACAATGGACACATTTTTTTTTTGCATGTGGCGCCTTAAGTGGGAGCCAGTAGTCATTAATGACTGAATAAACAGTGCGTTCCCTACTTATTAAAATATAGCTTCATGTTTCCTCCCCATTACTGTCGCGGTGGCGGCGCCTTGGCAACAGAGGACAACCGGCTCTGAGTGAAAGTGAAAATATTTATCTAAGAATGTAAAATATGTCTGAAGATCTGTTTTGTTTAAAGGCAGGCATGTGACAGAAAGTATGGAGTGGACTCAGAAAGGCGTTTTCTGGTAAATTAAAGCTGACTGACCGCCTGACAGCCTGACAGCCAGACTGAGTTTTTCCTGAACTAGAAGTGGCTATTTAAGCTGTCTTTTAGTGGATCATTAGTAGATTATTCACAGTGTTTGAGTGGGAAATAAGCTTTTAGTCCATCCTCAGGTACTTTTACAAAACAGCTAAAAATGATCTGTATAAATAGTTGAAGTAATAATTCTTAATGTTCTTCCATCTTTGTGCTACTGTATGTCCTTATCACCATGGTGTTCACAAAAAGGTATTTTGTGGTCACCAAATATTCCAGACAGGTGACCAAGTTTTATCTCCATGCAGCAAGTTGTCACTAACGCAACATTACACTTCCACAAATATCTAGATTCCTTCACGCCTTTTACTTCAGCTTTCAACGAAAAAAAATCAGTAGTTGTCACCAGCTAGCTACTGATACATCAAGGCTACTAAAGTATGAGTTCACCAAGCCTGGTCAGACTGCTAAATGTCATTTTTTACAGAAGAACCAGAAACACAAAAGGCAGACTAGGAAAAAACAAAACGGCAACAAAAAGTTTAGCAATCAGTGGACGAAAAAGTTTAAGGGGCTAGAATGTGACACATGTAAGGATGTAATTTACTGTGGTGTGTGCCACCAGTTTACTCAACTAGCTTCAACTTGTTTTTACAGAAGTTTAAATCCGGGCCAGCAAAAATGTACTTCGGCCACCAGATTTTAGGGACTGTGGGGCCACTGCTTAAAAATATTAATGCCTATCCCTGTTTTTCTTGAATATTTACAAAGTACAAATACTTACAAATACTGTAAGCTAGGTGATATATTGCTCTTTTTTTTAAATAAAGGCCTAATCTGTTGCAGTAAAAAAACGCACCATATGCATGAAATCTTAGTTTTTTTTAATAAAAAGTTTACTTTTTCATGCAGTCAGCAGTGAACAGCACTGCTATCTAGCACTCGGGGGTTTAAACACAACACAAAATGAACCACTGCCACAAATCTTAACGTGTCACAATATCATGGTACTGTGTTTCTGAGCATTAATACAGTATCACAATGCATAATATTGCGATAATCAAGTGTGTCGATAATTTCCTTATAACCCCAGTATCTACCACAGGAACGAATGCACAGTGCAGTGTTGTGTACATGTTGCAGTTTACTTCATACCCAGCTATTTTTTTTTTTATACCTTTGACCTGTTTACTGTTTGCTCATGAGAGTACTCGGACCTGTTGGTATAGTTTGTACACACACACACCCCCTTTATGTCTTGCAGAGGTTGAACACACACAGTTCAAGGTTAGTCTCCAATTCAGCTCAGTCCAGCTCACAGATAATTGTCAATAAAATTGATCTCTCTATTTTTTTTTTTTTCAACTCTGCTCATATTTTTCCATCCTCCCCTCCCCTAGACACTTCCCTTGACTCCCTCACTCCACTCTCCTTTGCCTCTGTCCTTCTCTTTTCATCTTAAGCCAGATAAGTCTGCCTCGACTGCCAAGAGCACCGAGTATCACTGCTTGCTTTCCCCCCACCCCCCTCCTCTTATGTTCTTCTCACAGTGCACTGAAGCCATGTCGCAATTTCTCAGGGAGTTTTGATGCCTGGATGTCTCCTGTCTGGGTCCATCTCGTCTGAGCTGCAGCGCCGGCTCTATGCGATCTGAACTTCGCTGCCTCGCTGCAGGTCAGCCTTCACGGCCGATTAGTGTCGAAGCGCCACTTTGGTCACAAGTTGTCGGGAGCGCTTATCGTGAAGATCAACAGCGATCAGTCTCGCCGCTGCGCTGCCTCTCTCTCTCCGAGTCCTCTACATCTCCTCCCTCTTTCTCTCTCCTTTCTGTTTGCTGCCCTCTCCCCTTTTGGCATTACCCCCCCTTCCCCCTCTGTGTTTTTCCCCTCAAATCACCATATTTCCATCTACATCTTATCATTGTCATCCTCCTTTATCCTACCTTCCCCCCATGCTGCGTCTCTCCGTGGATCCAAACAATCTAAAAATGTTTTTCCTCCTTAACAACTCAAACATCACAAGGTCAACTAAGAAGTGAAATCTTAAGAATGAGATTAAGACAATATTGTGATAAAACAATCTAATGTAACCTGAGCAGTTAGGGAGTGTCAAGTTTAACCCACCTGGTGTATTTTGGTGTCTTATGTTTAAAACAGGGCAATATAACATTTCATTTTATACAGAGGTGGAAAGTAACAAAGCACAAATACTTTTCTTAAGTAGAGTTTTCAGGTATCTTCACTTGAGTATTTATTTTTCTGACATTTTTTTGACTTTTACTCCTTACATTTTAATAAATATCTTTCTACTCTTTACATGTTCAAAACAGGCTTGTTACCTTTGTTTTAATGCATTTTAGGGGAATTATTGATTATTTTTATTAACATCATTGCTCACAACCATCCCAATATCAAGACAGATTTCAACCTAAATGGATGGGACAGTAACACATAGAAAAGATGATTCCTTGGTGTATCTATTCATAAATATCACACACGACAGACGTAACAAGACAAAAACATCATAAATATTGTAACAAAAAAAAGTGAGGTTCAGTTAGCTTTGCACTAATACAGTAAAGACGCCCATACTTGCCAACCTCAAAAATAACGAAACTAAAGTGGGGGAAAAAAACAAAGATTTTCATAGACTTTGTTTCCTGCATTCTGGTGACTTTTAAAGAACGAAAATAATAAGTACACTTTTTTTGGCAGGCAGATGCCTGCAGATGCCCTATAACTGGCACTTATTAACTGGAAAACACAATAGGACTACAGCATTTAGCCTTACATGGTCCATTTTCAGTTTTGATTAACATAGAAGATGAATATTTTACAATTTTTTCATTTTTTTCTGAGGGTGTGTTAGTTGTTGCTAATACAGATGCATTCAGGAGATCTGGATACAGTCATACAGCAGGTGTGAGCAGCTCTCTTCTGTGTCATCCAGCAACATTTGGTGTAGCTGTATTGTTGTCCGGGTGGAAACAGTAGACTTTTACAGTTGTACAGTGCCAGAAATGTGTCTTAGATCAGGAGAAATACGGGAGAATTGTGACCCTGGGAGGAGAGGGCAGTGAAAATGGGGAAGGTTGGCAAATATGGAAATTTCCTGAGCCTGTACCTTTTCACTTTTACTTGAGTAATGAAGTTGAATCAGTCTTTTTTTACACAAGTATTTGTACTTTTCATAGTAACTTTATTTTGATTCTAAAAAAATCGAAATACTCTTTTCACAATACCTCGTGCGTTTCTGCATTCCCCCCCTTTTTTAATGCTCTTTCCTTTCAGAAGGAAGAGAAAATGTTCTGAAACAAACATGTCTTGATGCTAAAGGTTTACGTCTTATTTCATATTTGAACAACGTGGTTTTGCAAAACAAAGGAAGGTAAGCAAGCACTTTTTCAAGTTGGAAAAAGTCCTTTTTCATTCAAAGAAAAATGGAAAACCTTTCAATTTCACATCACTGTTAACTTTTTCCACTCATAAAGAAGGGAGGTGCTGTCTATCAGTCCTCTGTAAGGAAAAAAAAAAAGTCTCTCAGTGAAGACAGCGTGCTTCTCACTAGAAATTATTCACTGGAATCATGCATGTCACAATATAGTCATACCTTCCAAAAAATATACTTAATACCTTCACTTCACACCCTACACACTACATATTCTGTAATAGTCTGGACAGACATGGACATAAACTGCAACTTGACTGGTTGGTGAAGACAAGGTGATAGTTCAAGTTTTCCTTGTCTTTTTTTTAACCTTTGATTGCATGTGCTACCTTGGCGATCAAGTCTTTTCCTGACTTTGTCCAAGTCCTGTCTGTCCAGCTCAGGAGACCCAGTTTGTATTTATTTGCTCTCCCCCCGCCTCCTCTCCATTCCAATCCCTCCATCCCTTCTCGTGGTGTCTCTGTGCGCCGTCAGGCCTCGTCTGTGGTGAGAGCGGAGACGAGTCATGTTTGGCCTGTCAGTATGGCTGCTAGTGTCAGTATCTGGAGCTGCTGGTTCCTCTGACAGCGCTGGAGGGGCTGCTGGTCCTAGCAGAGTGCAGCCGTCACCCTGTGACACGCTCAGTGTCACCGATCCCCTCCGTCTGGTGACATGGCACCCACCCCGCTCCTCCTCCTCCCCCCATCCTCGTCTTTGCCCGCCACTCCACCACACCCCACCCCTTAGCCAGTGGCCTTTTCACTGCCACTCCACAGTCACTCAGTCAGTCAGTCACTTACTGCCTCACTGAGGAGTCTTTAGTAGGAGCTGACCTACATGTGTTTCTGAAAGCTGATACCAGGACTTTTCATTGAAGCTGTTTACAGTTGATACTCACTATCTTTATCTTTTTGTTTAAAAATGATAGATAGATAGATAGATAGATAGATAGATAGATAGATAGATAGATAGATAGGTACACAGATAGATAGATGGATAGATAGATACGCAGATAGATAGATAGATGGATGGATAGATAGATAGATAGATAGATAGATAGATAGATAGATAGATAGATAGATAGATAGGTACACAGATAGATAGATGGATAGATAGATACGCAGATAGATAGATAGATGGATGGATAGATAGATAGATAGATAGATAGATAGATAGATAGATAGATAGATAGATAGATAGGTACACAGATAGATAGATGGATAGATAGATACGCAGATAGATAGATAGATGGATGGATAGATAGATAGATAGATAGATAGATAGATAGATAGATAGATAGATAGATAGATAGGTACACAGATAGATAGATGGATAGATAGATACGCAGATAGATAGATAGATGGATGGATAGATAGATAGATAGATAGATAGATAGATAGATAGATAGATAGATAGATAGATAGATAGATAGATAGATAGATAGGTATGGAGATAGATGGATAGATATGTAGATAGATAGATATGTAGATAGATAGATAGATAGATGGATAGATATGTAGATAGATAGATAGATAGATAGATGATAGATAGATAGGTACGCAGATAGATAGATAGGTACGCTGATAGATAGATAGGTATGGAGATAGATGGATAGATATGTAGATAGATAGATATGTAGATAGATAGATAGATAGATAGATAGATAGATAGGTACGCAGATAGATAGATGGATAGATATGTAGATAGATAGATAGAGCGCCTCTGTGCACAGCAGGACTAAATATGTGTGTGATTTAATCTGGCCTTGGCGAGTGTACAGCAGTGACAAATGGATGCTCACTATGAAACCCCCTCATCCAAGAGACAGTATTAGTTTTTGCTTTAATTACCAGCAGCAGTAATGTTTCCTATCCATAACTGTCGGCCTGCTAGAATGCAGCCTGGCAGAGGGGTGAGGGCCTTGTCTCTTCTCTCAGTGGGCCTCCTGTCTCTTCTCCCCCCCCAATCCGTCTATCCTCCTCTCTCCCTTCCCTTCCCCTGCCTTCCCTTCCCTTCCCTTCCCCCCCACCTCCTCCCTCCCTCCCCCTCCCCCTCCCATCCCCTCTGCGCCCGCCGCATCTTTCATTTCAATATTTCAATATTTATGCCTCATCTGAGAAAGTTCAAAGTCACAGTAAGGAGGCATAACTTTCTCCCGCCTCCCCGCCGACAGCGCAGGACCCTGCCTGGTGGACAGGAGAGGAGAGGCTGCTGACGGCTGGTCTCCCCTCCCCTTCCACTGGTCACTGGTGACAGAAAGAGAGAGAGAGAGGCGAGAGAGGCCTGGCTTCAGGCACCGGATGCAAAGACAGACAGCTGGAACTTAAGCGTGACTGATATGGTTTTTTTTGTAAACTGGTGATGTACTTAGATTGACTCTGTTTATAATATATTGAGCTGATATTTATTTCAGATCCCTGAGAAAATATGTATGAAAGGGGAAAGGGGAATATGTTCTTTTTTTGGAGCCTGTCTGATATATCAGTTGACCACTATTATCAGCCTATTATCAGCAGATTGTTTTTATTTGTTAGCTTATTTGGCAACATTTTATGGATATTTGACCCCTTTTCTTAATTCAGGTTTAATATATACAACTAGTTTGCTCTATTTGTGTCTGTTTATTTATAGTTATTTATAATTATCTAAAATACCAATGAAAGTTTACTGTTTCAATGCCCTGATATAATTTTGGACAATAAAGTTTATTATTAAACTGCCCTATTTAGGGCTTGACCAATACTGGATTTTTTGGGCCATTACCAATATTAGAGAGTGAAAGATTTCTGATATCAGTTTACTGGCAGCTGTTCTTTATACAGAATATAGTACACAGAATACACAATACATACACTGCATTTTTTTGCAGTGATCCCTTAAAAGTTGTTAACACTTTTGACATAGATATGTAACGAAGACAGAATATTTTGCAATTAAACAACAAAATTCATTGTCCAGAGTTATACCAGGGCACTGAAACAGTAAACTTTCACTGATATTTATAACAAATAATTAAATTGACTAAAAAAAAACCACACAAACAGGGCAAACTTTATGTATGTATTAAACCTGAATTTAAAAAAAGTACCAAATATACACAGAATGTTGCCTAAAAAGCGAACAAATAAAAACAATCTGCTTTATGATCTATTAAAAACGTTTTCATATCAACACGTTGGACAACATATATACTGATACTGATATGGACCAGTATAGTTGTGATAAACCAACACTGGGCTGATCACTGCAAAAAATGTGTCTTCATGTATATGTTACCTTATGTTCAAAGAATATTGGTTGCTATATCGGTATCTGAATTGTTTTAATCCCTAATATCAGCATCTGCCCCAAATGTCCAGTGTTGGTCTGGCACAATTTTTTTTTGATATAGTAAGATGTTTATGCATATTTTTTCTAGAATCCAAGATTATTCCAGAGGCTGCCAGTTAAATCAGCCGTTTTTTAAAAAAAAAAAGGAATCAATTTAAAAAAAAGCAGCATGACATCCAGCTTTATTGGACAGTATTTAAAATTCAGGTCGAAGCCAGTATCAGTCCACTGGTATGACACAAGCCTGGACCCCCTCAGCCAATATTAGGTTGCACAACATGTAGCACCTCAGAGGTCCAGGGGCAGCGCCGAGGTCCCATGGGTGCCTGTGTCGGATGTGTTATCCATGTCTGAGCCCATGTCACCACGCCAGTACATTTTTCTGTGCGTCTCACTGACCATCCCTTTAGAGAAACTCCAGAGCCAGTTTTAATAAATAAAGCGCCTGACAAGTCCGTCCTTTGCCATAAAGATCTTTGACAGCCGCCGTCTGGTAATAGATTAGCCTAATTACAGCGTCCCTGAGTTTAGATCACAACGTCACGTACTCAGCCTGTCGCTCTAATAGCCATTACAGCCACCACTCTCCACTCCCCTCCTGTTAATGTAAAGTTGTAAAGAAAAAGGAAGAAGGAAGGAGAAAAAAAAAAGGAAAAGCCAAAAGGAAAAGGTCGTCCTCATTTGCATGCAAGCCTTCATTAGAATATGCGAATATGCTAAGGACCAGAGCCGGCACTTTGCATGTGCAGGTGATGAATGGCCAGTGCATCGCGGAATAGGCCGAGATGGAGGCTTCGTCACCCTCATCTGCATAGCATACTTTATTTACTTATTTATTTATTTATTCATTTACTTTTGAGTGCTCGCTCTCTGTGATACATCTTGCGTCTTAGGAGGAGGACCTTTTGCAATTTACCCCCCCCCCCCCACACACACACTCACAGACACACACACTTCAATAAGACGAGGCTTTATTAAATGGCTGAATGAGAGCTTTGAGTTTTCACAAGGCTTTCTTCACTCTTGGAGAGCGGGTGGAGGGGGGGGGGGAGAAAAAGTGGAATGTTTGGATGGCTCATACTGTAAATCTTTTGTGTTTGTTTACCACTTTATACGTTGCGGCAAGGACTTAAACAAGGCATTACAAGAGGTAGAAATTGGCTGTTTATTGAGCGGTGATTCAACCTGTGGAGCATCAGAGAGCGTCAGCGGTGGGAGGCAGGCCAGCAGCGCTCGGTTGAGTGAAACCTTGCAGTGTTTTTTTTTTTTTTATCAAGAGTTAGGGGGGGGGGTTGTTGCGCGGTTGGGGTGGGGTTTGCAGGGTGGAGGGCGAGTTTCCAGAGAGAAACTCTTCTCTTCACTCTTCTCTGTTGCCGGGGCGGCAGATGGTGGGTGTCAAGACAACGGCAGCAATAGCCAAACAAAGACATCCTTTGTGTGTGCGTGTGTGTGTGTGTGTGCATGTGCATTCTCGTGCACGTGTGTGTGTATGCATACTTTCTGAGAGGTGTAGAAGTGTGCTAGCTTTGAGTAGGAGGCAACAGCATCTATAATACCACTTGAACGGTGCATTGTATAAATTCCTAAGCTGCACTCTCAATCTCCAGAAAGTCCATTGTTTTATTTGATTCCAGACAGCCGACACCTCGCCGAGGAACTGCTCAGAAACTTACAGAGAAAGTACTTCTCAATGACAGATGTCACATTTGCGGTTCAACTTTCCATATACCCACAGAGTGTGAACTTCCACTTTGTACAATCTTTCCTCCCCATCAACAGTTATGGTTCTTTGAGCCTAATAAGTCATTCTTTGATAGGATCGCTGAATATTAGATTAGTACCACAGCGGTTTATTTTGCTCCTCTGGAGTGTGACCTTAGCTGCCCTTCACAGAGGCGCGGGGATAATGAGAGTGGTAGCTGGCCGACAGACAGGCCTGACATCCCAGCTACGCCCTTCACTCAGCTGGCTGAGGAAAAACGTCAATACAGAGGCCTTATGTTTTATGGATTATCTGCTTTAGCAAAACTATAGTGAGAGAAATACAACTCTCGCTTGTCATGTTGCCTCAGTTCTTTTTAATGTGCGAGACCACTCACCAAAACAACAACGGTCGAAATTAGAGGCTGTCTTCTTTGTTTGTTTCTTTTCAATTTTCTCTCTCCTCTCACCTCTCGCTCCTCTTTCTCAGCATCTTCCGATGGCTGAGGTTTGACCTGATGTTCTTTGATTTACCAGAACCTACTTTTTCTATCTTATTTTGAAGAGCGGTAGTTTAGGGTTTGGGACTTTCATTTGATTTTAAACGTTAGTATTAGAGCCTGACCGATACTGGATTTTTGAGGCTGGTGCTGATACTGATATTAGGGAGTAAAAAAAAAAAATCTGATATCGATATATTGGACAATATTCTTTATACGGAATATAATGTACAGAATAGAGCCAGACTGATATCTCTTCCAGCTGATATATTGGCCTGATATTGGCTTAATATGGACCTATCACAGATATATCAGTATTGGCTTGTATGTTTACTCATTGGGACCAATATGATTTTCTTTACAGAACATGTAATACAGAAAACGATGCTTGATGTGATTTAGATTTAGCACAGGGGGGGACATTAATGAGAACAAGAGGAGCTCATTGGCAGGTGCTGCTTCCTGACTGACAGTATTCAAATATTCAGCAATTTGTTGACAATATATATGTTATATCATCTGACATGTTAAATGAAAGCCTAATGTTTTTAAATAAAGTTACGTCTTTTCGAGAAAAGTCTTCTGCGTACCACTGCATAGTTATATTGGTGCAAAATTGGTGCACAATTCACGTAGGAAAAACTTCATAAATTCACTATATCTGGCACCATATTGATAATAAGTGAATTTTTACCCTCTTAAATCGGTATTGTATCCGTCTCAAAAAGTCAAACCCTAATACGGAACATAGAATATATACATAAACACTTTTTTTGCAATGATCCCTCAAAAGTAGTGAACAGTTGTGACAATGATATGTAATGGAGGCAGGATATTTTACAGTTTAAATTAACATTATTGTGCAATATTACATCAGGGCACCGAAAACACTAAACCTTCACTATTTTTAATAATCATAGATGAATATAAATGAAATAAAACAAACAAAAAAAAAAAATGTCTGTACTCACTCTGTAAAAAGTTTTCATATCAGAGAGCATATATGCTGATACCAATAGAGACTGATATATCTGTGATTGGCCAATATCGTTCAATCGGCCAATATATTGGCTCTAGTTATCATTTTGAACACATCTTTGGCTTGTGTGAATCTTTGCAGACACAGTGTAGTGTGTGTCCGGAACAAAGCCTGTTATTATAGACCTCCTGTGCGAATTAAACACACTCCACGCCTCCAGATTGTTGTGTGTTTATTTTTATTTCCGGGATTTAATTATTTATTTTGATAGCTCTCTCTCCCTTTCTTTTCTCCGCTCATTCTTTCTTCTTCTCTTTCCTCACTCTCTTCTTCATACATTTAATTTGTTCTCAGAGGACAGGCAGATAGAGTGTACAGTAAACAGACTGAATAAATCATGTTTGGGCTTTTTTTTTT
>JAJHUR010108772.1:0-12428 GCA_027495735.1 Lutjanus campechanus | reverse complement strand
CCTCCTCCTCCCTTCTTCACTGTTGCAGTTCCAAGTTTGCTTTTTTTTTCTTGTGGAGTTTAGTTAAGGTTTTGAACACATTTGTAGTGAAAAGCCTTCCTCCTACACACGTTTTCATTCCCAGCTGCGATAGTTCCTCTTTCTTTCAGCTATCACCAAATTTCGGATTAAACGAGGTAAAGCGGGCACCGCGGCGTGCTGCACGTGGATGACACGTGTTGTTTGAATGCACGGAACAGACAACAGCAGCGGAGGAGCAAAGAGCACAGACACTAAATGCTGAATTGTTTGCACAGACAGTTCCTCTGTTTGATGAAAGACAAATGGTACAACGCAGAAGAGAGAAACTGATCTGTTTGACGCCAGAATAAAAAAAAAAAAAGTTTTCAGCCTCAGCGGTACTTTGTGTTTAGAACTAATTGCCAAATGTTAGCCTGCTAATATGCTAAATTAAGATAGTAAACATCCTAAACGCTACACCTGCAAACAGATATAAGTGTTTATCACACCTCTGTGCCAGAGAGGACCAACAAACTTTATTATACAGGATGCAATGGTCCGAGAATTAATCTGAGGGCTGATAAACTGAGTCTAGGGCTTTGAGAGTGGAGGCAGCAGCATGTCTGTAGATAATATCTTCATAGTCTAGGACTGATAAAAAGTCTGCCTATACGATACCTAAAGGGAAGTTGGATCTGTTTCCGTACAGTCATCAGTTTTTGCTGCAGTTTAGTGATGAGATTTCAAATATGTTTATACTCTGTGACTCTCTCACATGCATTAAGTACTAGCCTAAAGTTGACAACAGCAGGTAGCAGGCAAAACAATAAAGAGCAGTGGCATCTGCATAAAAACTGACATTAGAGTTAATTAGGAAAGTCAGTTAGAGAAGATACAACAGTAAAGGTTAGAGAAGCGAGCTTGGGACCGGACCGGTGTGAATGTGATCCTGGCGTTCCTGTAAAAGAGAGCATCACTTTCGCTCCCTCGCATAACTAAAGGTTAAAAAAAAGGAAAATATTATGAATATAAATTTGAAACAAGATGGGGCCCTGAACTGATCCTTGTGGAACACCTTTTGTCACTGGATTGGATATGTCCAGCTTTGACACAGTGAAATCGTTCAGAAAGGTAATTAGCAATTGAATCAAAAGTAATCAAATGTATTAATAATAAAATGTTACATTACTAATTGCATATTTATCTGGGTAACCTCTGTAACCTATTATATTTCAAAAGTAACCTTTTCAACCCTGCTGATGGAGTTTTCCTTTTCTGTTTTATTTAAATTGCCTACACAAGCTCAGAGGATTCACAGGAACCAGAGCACGTATGAAGTCAACATGTCGAATGTCAGCTTGATAAAAATGGGATAATGCAGTCAATACTCTCAGCTCGAAGTTTATTTTGCTGTGCTGTGAACAGGGAGTTGCTCCTGTTTTGCATTTCTGACTGAGTAGCTGCAGGAGGGTTGTTTGCGTCCCACAGCAGACAAACAGAATCTCTATTATTGCAACACAAATCAACCAGGGCTACAATCCTGGGAATAGCTCATTCACTTCTTTTCCAAAACTTAGATGAGAAGATGGAGACCACTCTCAAGGGGTGAAATCAATTTTCTCATCTAAGTCTTTGCCTGAAGGCTGCTTCTAAAATGTTGAACTGTCCCTTTAAAAGGTGCAACTTAATCCAGATGGAGGAACTACAAAACTTACTTTCACTTTCTTTCAGAGTTTCTAATAAAACAAGCATTATATTTCGTTTATAGTCTGCGCTGAAAGAAATTTTAAACCAGAAATGTTATTTTCTGCAATTGTTAAAGTTGACTTAACTTTTTCTACAGATTGTTTTAGTTGATTTATGTCCTGATTGATTCACTGATTGACTGATTATTCGCTCAGTCTTCAGTAAACTCAGAAAACACTGTAAAGCAGGAAAATAAACAAGAAATTCTACCTTTCCGCCTGCATGTTTTTGTCGTTCGTGGTTTGGCACTGCAAAGGAGAGTCTATTTAAGAAGAACCATATTTCACACTGTCAAAGCTAATATTAGCTCCTTATCCCCTCTAGGAATTATGTAATATTATCTCAACGGGAGGCAGAGGTGGTGTTTACTGTACACATGGGTTTATCCCTCAGTCATTCTGCGAGAGCTTAGCTGGCAGGAGATTGAAGACAGGATTACCAAAGCAAGGACTCAGAGGGACGCCCACGCGTAACCAATTGTTTAAACCTGGGGATTTCACGGCACAACTATCAACACCTCATATTCAAACTGAGCCTCCGTCGATCTGTTTGCTCTGTTTTCTCACTTATGAGACATGCAAAGAAACAGATGCCTCCAAAACAGACCGAGGAGTGTATATCTTCATGTGTAATGACAGAGAGGTTCGGACACGAGGACGTGTCCGGAGTGATCACTGAGTGTACAGATGATACAGTTTCAGAGCATCAGAAGATGACAATTCATAATCAACCACATGTTGTTTTTATAGTGTCTTCTAGAGACCTTTGTGGATGGTTCTAGAATAATTTCAGTGGTGTTAAATCTGCCCTAAAAATGTAGTAAAACTAAGTTTCGTCAAGAAAACTCTCAGTTCCAACTCTTAAGTTTTGAAATAAACTAAACAAAGTTTTGCCGAACTTATAACCTTTAATTGTGTTGAGATAATTTACTTTTCTTCATTAGATAAATTTTAATCTTTGTTTTGAGCCCAACTCAAATTCTTAAGTTTTGAAAAAGTTTTAGAAACTCAAAACATTACATTTAAATAGACATTGCACAGAAAGTAAATGTTAAAATTTTAATATTTTCAATTAAAACTATTTAATCTGTCAGGCACTAAAAAAAAGTCAGTTTTGCAGCTCACTTTTTTTTTCAACTTTTCTCTGAAACTCAAAGATTTAAGTTTATCTAAAGAAGAAAAGTAAATTATCTCAACTTATCTTATTTCAACTTAAGATTACAGGTCAGCAAAACTTTATAAAGTTTATGTGAAAACTTAAGTGCTTGAGTTGATCTTAGAGCTCAAAACTCTATTGTAGTTCGTTGCCTTGAAATTTTAAGTTGTCTCAACTATTTTTTAATTTTTACAGTGTGCAGTTTGGGGCCAAGAAGGTGGCGCACGCTGGGTTTTTAGAGCACCGAAACAGTGAGCTGAAAGATGCTAAAATGCTCCGTAGAGCTGAGAGGAATCTACAGTCAGGTGATGATTTTATGCAGGTTTGTCACAGTGAGACCAGCACAGTCATTTCATCCATTAACATAAAGATATATGACTTATTCTCATTTCTATCCTGAGCCATGAAGCCGTCTTTCCTTTAAAGTTTTTATACAGTAGCTATTATTGTCAGTTGTTATATCGGAGTCAGGGTGGGTGAGATTTATCGATTCCTCCATCACAAAGTATGTAAATGTCGCACTCACCTTCAAGTACCCAAGTAATGACGCACACACACCAGTGCAAGCACATGCACACACAAAAAAAATGAAGTGTCTCTTGTTTGAAGGAGGGCGAATCTTCCAGGACGAGGCGGTAATGTGATCCCCTATAGTTGGACAGACAGCGGAGTGGAGGCTCAATATAAACATAATTACATTTATGACAGAAACTTGCCACATCTCATCAGTCAGCGGAGCGGAGAGAGGCCGGCCTGATCCGTTTTGTTGTCCGTCCAGACAGCCGAGCGGGGATATCGCTTCATCCACTTCTAGCATATTAGGCTACAGCTAATTGAATTAATTGGATGAACCACACAGAGAGTCTCCTCTGCACATCGCCCACTCACAGGCTCTGTAATCACATCCTTCACACATCTGAAGATCCTCTTATTAAATGCTTTTTTATCGTTTCCTCACATCTTCAGACTTCAGACTATTATTTAACTTCAACAATTTAAGTCATTTATCTCATTACAGAGCTGTTTGAGGAACCAAATTAGCGCAGATTCCTTATATTTGTCCTACACATTCTTCACAGCTGCAGTTTAATTACTTCTTTTGCAGAAAATATAAGTATACAGCAGATCAGGATGATTAATAACGCCTGATTGATGCCCTCTACGTGATTAATGTTCATACTTTACTAAATCCCACACCCTTCTGGCACAGTATGCAACAACATCCGACGTCTTGGTTATTGATTCCGGTCCAAATCCATTATTTACACAGTATGATGTGGGTGTTGTTATACCGATATCATGCAAACAAGCAGAAATAGAACAGCACGTATGGCACTGAGCATATGTGTCTTCTGATCCGCGTTTATTACTCAGAGAAACTGGAGGTTTGTTTTCCAAGCTGTGCACTAACCCTTAAGGTGAGTTTAAACTTGGAAACATCAAACTTGTTGCCAAGACAGTTTTATTAGATGTCAAATCAAGAAGAAGAAGAAGAAGAAGAAGGAGGAGGTGTGCCAGGAGAGAGTTTCAGTGAAGCCTCAGAGAGAAAGTCAATACAGACACTCTACACGACAAAACAAAAAGTGTCACACATCAGACAGACAAATCTTGACTGTAGGGCTCAGTTACACACTTAAAGGGAAAGTTCAGATTATTTGAAGAGTCGTTGTGTGAGGTGCTTATCCATAGTCAGTGTGTTAGCTACTGTAGATGGCGATTTGTAGCAAATCGGTATCAGTTTATGTGTACGATAAAATTATCATTGATCAGGTTGTTGAAGAATAACGTCCTTTATTAGTCCCCCTTTGAGGGAAATTGATTTTTTCGCTCCATTATTAAGGCTTGTATACGAACATGCACATGTAATTTGTGGGTGAGATGGTAGAGTGATGCACAGACATGGGCGCCCTGAGCCTGGGGGTTCACCTCGACAGGCGCCCTGGAGGTGTTACCAGCTACCAGTCCACTCCTTTTTGGTCTGAGCTGGATTTGAATTGGTTACCCTCCATTCACCAAGCCAAGTCCTTACAATCTGAGCTATTGCTGCCATATAGTGCAGAGCTTCAAATATCTGGGGCGCACCATTTCTTCTTCTCCTAAACAGAAAGTTGAATGTAAGACATATTGTGCAGAAAGCCCACCCACGACTGTTCTTTCTGTGTGAACTCAGGAGGTTAAAGGTATCAAACGGAGGGATGTGTGACTTTTACAGGGCTGTGATACTGTACTCACTTTCTATTTCACTGTGT
The DNA here is from genome assembly GCA_027495735.1 of Lutjanus campechanus. Classification (NCBI taxonomy): domain Eukaryota; kingdom Metazoa; phylum Chordata; class Actinopteri; order Lutjaniformes; family Lutjanidae; genus Lutjanus; species Lutjanus campechanus. The sequence goes on along the minus strand of JAJHUR010108772.1, from coordinate 7,278 downwards.
GGTAAAATAACAGAGCAGATGTTAAGTAGTTTTACCTCACAAAACACAGGAGTTGCAGTAGTTTGTGTTATTGTGCAACTTCAGCGACTCAGAGCAAACTTTTTAAAACACTGAAGTCACAATAACAAGCTTATTTGGCTTATATAATGGTGTGTTCCCATCAGAAAAGGGTGTCAAAATATAGCGTACACTCAATTTTTTCATGTGGCTTAAATACGTTCTGCTGCAGACCCTATCCACAGCAGGTTACTGCGTTGGTGCTGGTGCTCCTCTCTGCTTCTCTAAACTGGAGGCGTGTCAACCAGCATCATCTGTAGGTAACACAATGTCTCTGGATAAGTACCTCATACAACCTCACTTCAAATTATACAAACTATTCCTTTAAAAGACACTTTTAGCAGGCGTTTCACTAACAAGATCACAGCATAAGTTCAGCATGAAAGTATTTTAATTGGAACAGCAAAGGGTTATTGGGGTGGAGGAAATGTCTTCGGCACATCGTCCCCCTCGGTTCCTATGGAAGAAAGAGAGAAAGACGGGTCAGTGGCTAATAATGGAAGCATTAGCTGAACATATATGTGCCTTGAGGTGGAACCGGAGCATGCGGCGGAGACCCAGGTGGTCATAGGGAGGATGAGTCAGCTCCTTGTAGAGGATCATCCTGGGCCGGATGCGGTGGTACTTGCGGCTGACTGTTAGATGACCACCGTCTAACTGTGTGTTACCTGCTGGGAGGCTCATTAGAACCGAGACAGACAGGAGAGGGTAGGATGTGCTTATGTAGGTATGCACAGGTGATTGGAATGAGAAGGTGTGGATGTCTGATTAGCGGGATCTGTGGGAGATTCAGGTGTTCTGTTCTGTAACGAAGCAGGTGATAGTGATCGGCTGAGGGTGGCGTGGTCTAGCTCCTGTGCTTAAACTACAATATGTTAAATTCTGATAGATCTTAGATACCATTGTTCTGCTTAATTTGGGATGTGAAAGAAAAAATACATAACAAAAAGTAATGTGTTTTTCATGGAGCGATGAAAATGCTAATGTCTGTATATTACCAGCTGCTGAGGGTCCTTCTGCAGACACATTTTGTTGTTATTGCAGTAAACAAAAAGTGTTTTGGAGCTCAGTGTGGACAACACATCAGACATTGTCCTGCCTACAAATTGTTCAATTTATGTGTTTGTTTGTTTTTTGTCAAGTCTGTTAAAACATTACCCACAATCCTCTAAAATCTTGCTGTGCTTCGCTTGCCAAGAAGCAAAAACCAAACAACATCTTTATCTGTCTCCTCGCAGGTTATGTTTCTTTAAACAAAGGGACAGAGCGATAAAAGCTTCAGAGCACAAACAAAGAAAAAATGTGCTTTGAATGCTGCATATGTATGTCTACAAGCACAAAAGGACACCGTTTAACAGATGAATCATTTGTCTGTGCGCTTGTTGATTACATACGGTCGGCTCAGTCGGGATCCTCTAACCCACACGGTGTCACAGGAAATTGGGTCGATGTAGAAACTATTGCCAAAATATGCTCGCCTGTGTCGTTTTTTCGTCCTGGAATGATCAACAGGGTGGAATAAGTTCAGGTCAGTGTGGTGTGTAATGTGCCTCCGGTGGCACAGTGTGTGCTGTCTGCCCGACTGAGAGCTGCAAGTGATGCTCATGTGTGTCAGTGAGCGTGAGAGCAGAGACGAGCTGCAGCCTGTTGCTAGGTTTCCCTGCGTTCTACCTGACAGAAGATGAACTCAGCAGATGCTTTTGTCTCAGGAAACTGTCCAATTAGTCAGTGATTGTATCAGGTACACAGTGTCTGCACGATGTTCTCAAAAAAAAAGAAAAAAAGAATAGAAATCACGTGAGAGTAATAGAAATTTTTCTCATTAAACCCCTTTGTCTCTGTCATTTACGAGTCGGTGGGTAACTAATTCTGGTTAACAGGTTCTGTTTATATGAAGTTTCATGTTTAGTTGTTTTCATCATATTTATATTAGTGTTTTCATGTGTCTCGTGCTCACGTGCCGTGAACTCTTATCTGTTTTTTCTGTTATATGTAGACAAACACTAATAACAGAAGTGATAAAGGAAATTAAACATTAACAACAGATGCTCGACAGATTTATCTCTATTACAAGCTCAAGGAAAAGCTTGAAGTGGATCTTGAGCGTGAACTATTTAGTCAAACTATTTTGAAGGTCAATAATGGGCTGTCACGCTTCACAAAAGTGATACAGAACAAAAACAGACAACAGGAGTGATGCAGAAAATCAAACAGGAGCAAAGTCGAGACTCAAGGCTGTACAACGGCAAAGAAAAAAGTGAAATATGCGAAAGAACGGCATCTTTAAGATACAAAAAGCAAACATTTTTGGAACCATATACAATGACTGGAGTACTGTTTTTTACTGCACTGGGGCACTGACAATATTACAATAAAGTTGTGATATCTTATTTATGTCCTTCGTGCATCAGTTTGCGCTCTCACAGAAGCTGCAACAAAATCAAAACTAACATAACTGTGCCCTCAGACACTTTTTTGCAAACATGCTATTAAATTTTCACTTTAACCCCGAATATAAATGGGGCAGATGCTATTTGCACCCCAATTGGAATAGCCATTGTCTATTTCGACTCTATTTTCGACTCTTTCCAGTCACACCCTGCAGAAGACCCAGTGTGGGTCGAAACCAGTTGGCATCCTTTTGTAACTTTTAACTTTGATATGCACTAATTAATAAAGATATTTTAACTATATTCGTTCATTTTCTAAGTACTAGAACAAGTTTTTAGATAACTTTAGAGGCAAAATAGTAATTTTCTCAATCAATAAATCAACCACTTTGCTTTATGTCGACTGAGTCTTTGTTTAACTCCTGTAAATCATAAATATCAGATGATACAACCTTACATCGCTATATGTAATGTTAACACAATATTCAAACAATACAGGGTTCCAGAGTGCAACAGAAATAAAATGATCAGATTATACCGTAGAAAAAAGCTGGTAGTTAAGAGTTTAAATGTGTCATTCTGTCAGGTTGGGTCGTGTCTTTGAAGAAAGAAGTTCATGATCATGATCGCTGTCCTGGAGTGAAACTAATTTCCCCACAACTTCGCGGGACCCTGCGGGGTTTTTTGACTGCTGGCAGCGCTGTGGAGCAATGCCTTTATGAGCGGGCTGTTTTATTTATTCTCATGCAAACACACACAAGCACATCAGTGACACTATATACATTCCTGCCAATGGTTTCACACTATTTCACTGATCTACAGGTGGTAAGAAACACAGCAGTGCTCGCTAGTAGCAAGCAGGATGTTTAAAAAAAATGCAGGATTTACAAATGTTTTATGAGGAAGGACTTGCAAAAACATGTTCGTGTGATGTTTTTTTTCCCCCTGTTTTTTGTTAGTAAGTGTCTTTGTGTCTTTTTCTTTTGATTACTGATTAGTTTTACCTGTCCCTGATTGGTTCCCTGTGTATTTAGTCTGTGTGTTTCCCTCCTTTGGTTGCCAGTTCATCTTCACCATCGTCTCTCGTCAAGTGTTTCCAGCCTTTGTATTCTCAGAGAGTTTTGGATTTTGGTTTTGTTTTTTGGATTACCTGCTTCCCCCTTTCGGATTTGTTTGCCTTTGGACTATTTTGACCTGTGCCTGCCTACCATCTGTAAACCTTTTTGACCTTGAGTTTATTAAATAATTTAAACTGCATCAGCTCTGCCCGAGTCAGCATTTGGTTCATCTTCTTATTTTCTGCTACCCTGCTTAAACAAAAACTCTGCTGGGCACCTTTAAAGGAGCTATGAATAGTCTATGTAAGAATTTTAGTTTAAAACATTCAAAAAACAAAAATTAGCAACAGAATGTGAAGAAATAAAAGTTCTGACAATGTTTCAAATATGTCTATGAATTGTGTTGCAGAGATATTTACTGAGATTAGCATGCTAACCAGTTAGCTTTGGCCCGTCCTGATTTATAATCGCACTTTCTGCCTCAAAAGGCGATAATGAGTCACTCTAGCGTCCAGTCTGCCCTCAGTCCGACATGAGAGGAGGAAGAAGTAGCACCGCAATTAGGCAAGATACCACGTTCAGCGGCAAAGAAAGATTAGATAGAAATAGAAGCAAAACAAGATTTAACATTTGTGTTTCTTTCCACAGCTGCAGACGACCCTTGGCGAGTAAAAGAATGAATTTGCAAGTTTCTCTTGAACCGGTAGGTAAACAGCTGTTCATGCTAATGTTTGTTATAAAGGTAGCTAATTGGATAACAGATGTTTGCTAAGTTATCTGTTTGTTGAAAGAAAGTAAGAAAGACCTGTGGGAGGGAGACTGTGTATCATGAGTCATATTACTGAAAACAATGCAAATCAAGTCTGTCAGTCTTTGAGTTTTATTTCAGCAGCATCATCTCTATACTACATACAAAATTAGTAAGTAAAATATTTTTTAAAGTAAACTTTTGCTGTTCCTGCTCATCAAGTTAGTGCCATACGGAAACATGCATGTTAATGGAAATTACCATTATGTGTTAGCATCAAGCTAACAGATTAACTGCCAGTTGATTACATATGTTAAAAAAAAAACAGTCAGCAGTGATTCAGCGATCAAAAAATACTTTCAGGAATCATAAAAGAGAATCACACTTTAACTTTACATCCCTACCAATCAGCTCCTTTAACTCTGATGAGAAACATCTCTTATTCACACCCCAGCCAGCTTCTCCCTCAGGTGATAGAAAGCTTTGGGTTCTTTACAGTGTCACTGTTTACGTGGCAGTAATTCTTCATCATGAATTCTTCCCCGTTAATTAGGAATCCAATTGAAGGTTTTTATGATCACTTTTAGAGCTTTGCATTGTCCGGAACCTGCCTCTCTGAGCGAGCCTCTACAAATTTATCGCCTGCAGGTCTCTGAGGTGTTCTCATCGGGGCTCGCCGCCTTTCTAAGATCTAAGATCTAAGATCTGCGGGCAATGTAGACACCTCGACACCAAGCTGCTTAGACCAGCCTTTGTTTAGCGTCTTCACTGGAAAGGTGCTATAATGTTGGCTGCTGTGTGCCAAAGGAGGACGAAAGAGGCGAGAAAAGGCGAATCACAGCTTTGTGTTGAATCACGGCTGTGACTGACATCAAATATTTGCCGCTGTGGAAGGAAAAAAGAGTCGTCGACCGTGCTTGGTTCACTTAGTGGGGACTGTAAATGCCACCTGCAGGCAAACAGTCTCGGTTTCAAGCTGTGATCTGGGTACTTAAATGAGGAAATAAATTTCTTAGATATGATTTCTCATTGCAATATTTCCCATCACATAATTGGAGATAATTCTGACATAATTATATATATATATAAAACAAATGGAACATGAACATATGCATCCTCCCACATACATCTGTTCTCACTTGCATTACATGTTTTTGAAATTACAGTTTTGTACAGAAAATCAGCAGCCTTTGAATTCCTGACTGTAGTTTGAAGATGTTTGAAGTTTGAAGCCGTCATCACAACAGCTACATTTCCTGGGCTAAAAAGGACAACAAAGAAATTAAAGGCAATGTAGTACAGCCTTTAAAGGGCGACTCCAGCAATTTTATTCATAAAGATTAGAAGGGACAGCTCAGTTTTGTCAAGTCCACCACAGAATTTTTTCCTGTCTTTATTCAAGTGTGGTCTGTGGATTTGAGAGCGTGATTCATTGATTTCAGTCAAATTTTGTAATACTTTCCCTCAAAACCCTACTAACTAACCCAAACTCTCCTAAAATCAAAATGTTATTTATTTACTTTTGAGCCAAAACCAAACACGGCACAAATTACAGTATATAATATCACACTTGAGGCATTAAAATGCTAATTTATGCTCGAACTCATAGATTATTATTATGGTTTAGTATAGTAATTTCCTGTTTTCATGTGTCTTTGTTGCTTTACTTCCCGTCTTTTTCTTTTCTCACCTTTTTTTGATCACCGATGAGTTTCACCTGTCCTTGATTAGCCTCCCTGTGTATTTAGTCTGTGTGTCCCCTTTTCCTTTGCCTTCATCACTGCCTCAAGCCTCCTAGCCTTCGTATTCTTCCAGTGTTTTGAACTTCTGTTTGACTTTTGGACTGATTTATTGGACTTCAGCCCCCTGCTCCTTTGGATTTTCTTGGCTTTTCAACTGTTTTTCTGTGTTTCTGATGTCTGCTTGGCTACCTGTAGGGCCACAAGCCTTTTTATGTATCTTACTTTGCCATTAAATCCCTTGAGTTGCACCAGCTCTGCCTCAAAGTAGTCTGCATTATGGTCCGTCCTCCTGTAGTTGCTCCTACGCTGCTTGACATTGTGACAATTGTTGGTGGCAATTTCCTGTGCTCCAGCTCCAGTCCTTTTTCTCACACTCAGGCTGCTCTCAAATTGAAAGACCACACTCTTGAATAAAGATAGGGGGAAAAAAATCCCCATAGAAATTGGAGCGTGAAATTTGAAAGACGTGCATTTATCAGGCAAGGCAGGGTTAGTTGTGATAACCTGCATTGTGTTGATGCTCATTTGAAATTCAGTTATCTGTCAACCTGGGTGTTATTTTCATGCAAGTTTTTTTTTTTCTCCATTGGAAAGACATATTTATTAGTCCTTTCAGAAATTCATGTTCCAATCCATAATACCACAGAAAACAACAACAACAAACATCAACAACAGAGCACATTATTATAAACCTATTCACACATTGTTATAGACCAATTCAACACCTGTCATCAAAGTGCTCTACATATTAGAAGGTGCAGCGTCCTCACACACACAGATGTTGTTCAGCTGGGGTCATATTACAGAAACTTACTGTCTTATGTGAACAACTTAGTAAGCATTTTTTTTTTTTATCATTGAAACATACTGAAACATCCCAAAAAAATGGAGCAAAAACAACTATGGCTTCTTTATCTTCAAGACAGATAAGTTGGAGATGTCCGTTTAGGGAAATTTAGGCAAACTTGGGAGAAAAAAAGAAAGCGAATGGGCTAAGATAGCAGCTAGATACTACTGTTACCAACTGTTAGTGAACACTATTGTTAACTACCATTAGCTACTGTTAATGGTAACAGTGGTGCTCACTGTTAGTGAGCACTACCATCAGTGAAAACAAAGTTCGCTGCTCTTAGCAAACATTATGGTTAGCTACTATTAGTGGACGCTACTGTTAACAACTGTTAAAGAACACTAGCATAACTGTTAGCTAGCCATTTAGTTATCTCCTACAACCACAGGCGGAAACATTAAAGTTAGGATGGCGTTACGGTCATCACAAAATT